>LOEQ01004508.1:35143-58856 GCA_001685075.1 Bramus lutescens
TGTGCTAGTCTAACCCACACCACACCTCACACTGTGCTAGTCTAATTCACACCTCACACTGTGCTAGTCTAATTCACGCCTCACACTGTGCTAGTCTAACCCACACCTCACACTGTGCTAGACTAACCCACACCACACACTATGCTAGTCTAACCCACCCCACACCTCACACTGTGCTAGTCTAAATCACACCTCACACTGTGCTAGTCTAACCCACACCTCACAGGATAGACTTGAAAGGGCTGAGTGAGTGAGTCTAACTCACACCTCACACTGTGCTAGTCTAACTCACACCTCACACTGTGCTAGTCTAACCCACACCTCACACTGTGCTAGTCTAACCCACACCTCACACTGTGCTAGTCTAACCCACACCTCACACTGTGCTAGTATAAATCACAGCTCACACTGTGCTAGTCTAACCCACACCTCACCAGAGCAACTTGAAAGGAAGAACAATTTATTTTGGTTTATATTTTTAGAAGTCTTAGTCCATCACAAAATGGTCCTCTAAAACAAATAAAAGAAACTCTATAGATAATGACCCATAGATTCATTTTTCTTTATGAAAAATCAAGACTCCTTGAGTCTTCTGTTTTTCTTTTTTGATTGTGAGTTTTAATTTCTTAGATTGACACATAATAGTTATATATATATATTTCTGGGATGTGGTATAAGTTTTCATTTACATATAATGTGTAATAATCCAATCAGGGTTATATTATCTACCATCTTATTCATTCAGCATTTCTTTGTAGTCAGAACATGAAAAGGCATTGCTTATAGTAGTTTTGATAGCCATGTTATTCTTCACCAAATTTATCCATCCCAACTTTGTTTCTCCTCACTACTGCTTTCAATGTAACCAAGCTCTCTTCATTTCCTTCCCATGCCTCTCTCTAGCCTCTAATAAGCAGAGTTCTAAGAATTTCCAGAACAAAATTTGAGAAAATGTATGAGTGATATCATCTTGTACATATCTTTCTGCGCCTAGTTTATATTCCTTAACACTATGTCTTCAAGGCCCATTCAAGCTGCAAGTAACAAATTTTCATTTTATTATGGCTAAATAATACTCCTGGGTTTTCTGTAACTGTCTGTAATTCCGGTCACTTAGTTTGTCTAACACTCAGAGATGACATCATCGAGCTTAGTGCAAAGCCAAACTTGACCTGCAGTATTGGTACACATGGTACTACTCTCTTTCTGCATCTCTTTGGTAGATTTTCTTTGGCTTTCTGGAAGAAGAAAACAATGATGGATCTTCACACATTTTATGCTCCCTTTTGGAGTCTCATTGTCCTTCACCTGGGAAGATTTAAGCTTACAATATCAAAAGCAAATTTTCCAGCAGGGGTTCTTTTTTTGTTCATATTGCATCTTGAAAACTGCATTGCCCTGACTTTGAGCAAATTCTAGAGATACTTTCCAGGAAAATATATAGTTACTGAAGAAATCTATTCCATACATGCCCATGTCTGAACTGCTTTTGAGTACGGATGTTCTCGTATCATTAATTTACTATCTTAGTTGCAGTAAACAGAATTTAAAACTATAGGAATTCAGGGAAAAATAGATAAATTGAAAACAATCTACAGTCAAAGAAAAAGAAATCATTAACAAAATGTTTTTATGAAAAACTCCACTTTTTCTTGGTTATGAGGTGGACCTTAGCTGGGCTTGTTTCTTGCCAGATTTTCTTAATTTAAATTATCCCATCTATCTTTATCCCTGCTGCTTGGATCTTTTCCTATTACTGTATAAACTTTCTTTTTCTGTTATTCCATGCCTAGCTGTGTAGCCGGGTGACTTGATCACTGGCCCCTATAGTCCTCCTCCTTCCTCTCATGTTCTCAGATCTTTTTCTAGCAGATTCCTCTTCATATTAATGCTCTCTGCATGCCAGTATCATCTATTTCTCTCTCTTGCCTTACTGTGATTTATTTGGGGGCTGGGGGGTGAACCCCCTAAAAATACTGAAGCGACAAAAGAGTAAAATACCACCACCAACAGACAGAGCAGAGACAGGAAACCAGAGAACGTATGTAAGTGCATGTGAGAATCTGCTCCCATTATGCTGTTGTGGTTTCTTTAGTGACGAATGTCAATCATTTTTAAGATTCATAGCTTGACTGTAATCACTTTTAGTAAACTGGTATAACATAATTGGGGAACAATATGGAAAATGAGCTCTTATAAATGCTGAAGTTGTTAAGATTAAAAATATCACTCTTCAAAGATTTAAAAAAAAGAAAAAAGAAAGACTCCAACATTACATAATGTCCTAGACAGTGTGCCGCATGTTAAAGAAAAATAAATTTTAATGTGAACACTTCTAAGTAAGTTCAATAAAAAATGGTGTGATTAAATTTTTTTTAAAGTAATAATTTTAAAAACTAAAGTTCAATACAAATGGCATTAGAAACCTATTCCATTCTTAAGTCAAGAGTCAAATAACCTAAAACAGAAAAGCAAACTGCAACCAGCTGTATAGTGAATCCTAATAGTCTGGAGTGGACAGAATGAATACATTTGTGTCCTGCTGCTTTTACAAATTTCCAATGTGCCTTAGGCAAGGCATTCAGAGAGTTTGAATGTACTAGATTTGCTCCAAGTTTTGGGTTTTTAAAATATCTACTGTTGGTAAGATGTAGTAGGGTAAAACATTGTGTTCAAGTATAGAGGCCCCTAAATAAATAACTAAATTCTTCTTTTATATATTGAGTATTCAAGGGCAAAACACTGGAAGTCTAATGTTTAAATTCTACTCTAAGACAAAGAAGCTCTCTGTTTCCAACTCAGATTGATATTGTGCCAGACCATTTAGGAAGAAAGTTGTGAAGACTAGAGATATGCTAAAATCAACAGACAGGATATTCTTTTCCTACATCAGACAGTATGGCTTTAAAATGCAAATAATCCATAAGGCAGGATGCTTAATATCTAGAAAGTTTGCTAAAATCAACAGACAGGATATTATTTTCCTATATCAGACAGTATGGCTTTAAAATGCAAATAATCCATAAGGCAGGATGCTGGATATTTAGAAAGTTTGCCAGAAGAAAATCTTGCAATGGATGGTAATGAAAAATATTTCTAAATATACTTCTAAGTGCTAGGGAAAATACTTAAAAATAAATTACTAATATTAAAAGTTATAAGAGGAAAATGTCAACTCACTGACAAAAGGAAACACATAAGAATAACATCAGATCTCTTATCATAACTCTAAAACCAATAAAGTAAAGAATTATATATTTCAAGCCCTGAAAACAAATAACTATAGACCAAGATTGCTAGGTGCAAGAAAGCTACCTCCTAAAAATCCTGGAGAAATAAAGCTATTTCAAGATATGCCTATATGTAAACAGTGCCAATGCTGCAGAAGAGATTTGAACGAATACTATAGCCAGAGGAAGAATAAAGACAATCTCAATCATGACAGGACAAGAAAGAATCAGTTTCATAACAGGAACTGATGAAGAAGAAGAGTTAGGACACAATCCATCATGTCCAACAAAAATGAGCAAATAAACCCCCAATACCAATAGAGAAGAAAGAAAAATAAACAATTAACCAACTGGTAGAATAAACAACAAAAATTAAGATTGGCATCTCTCAATGTAACTAGACTTAGTTCTATGTTTCCCTACTAGTTTTTAGCCTGTCTATTGGAGAAACTGCCTACTATTAATGGATTGATATTAATCTGTGTTTTTAAATCCAGTTTTTAAAATAAATTTGAGTGCACTAGAAATTGGTGCATACCCATTTAGGATGGTTATGTCTTGTTGGTTAATTTTTCCTTTGATTAGGTTAGCTGAACTTCTTTATCTCTTCTGATTAGTTTTGGTTTGATATCTATTGTGTCAGATGTGAGGATAGCAACACCTTTTGCTTTCTGGTCCCGTTTGATCAGAAGAGTTTTTCTATCCTTTCACTCTGATGTGGGTCTTATCTTAGCTAAGGTGTTTTTCCTGTAGACTATAGATAGATTTTGTTTCTTGATCCATTCAGTCAGCCCATCTCGTCATTTGATTGGAATATTGAGGCCATTGATTTTTAAAAGTTATTATTGAGAAGTGTGTGTCAATCATGCTCATTGCATTCTTGATTCTGTTATGGTTCTCAGTGGTTCTTTGTGTTTTAAAGTATATCTTCATACGTCTTTGCATAGTCTCTGGAATATGCTCATTTCTGTCTTCAGCTTGAAATATTGCATCCTGTAACTTCTTTAGGTTTGGTTTCTTAAATTTTTTTTGGTTTATTTTACAGAAAGTTATTTCTTCCTTCTTCAATCATTTGCTGGGCATATTAGTATAGGCTAACTGCCATAGCCATTTAGAACTTTAGATGCATTGCTCTTTACCATTTTGGCTTTCAAACTTTCCATTGGGAAATCTGCAGTTATTGGGTTCCTCAATTCTATCTTCATTTCAACCTGAGTATCCCCAGTGTTTCTATCTCCTGACTAAATTCCTTTCCCAAGTCCTGGATCATCTTCTTCATTTCCATCAGTCTTATGATTGTTTTCTTGACTTTTCAGGGATTTGTTCTCCTTAAGTTCATTCTCCTTAATTTCAGCGAGTTGTTTCTTTGTGTCTTCTTTAAACTCTTCTTTGATAAAATGATTGGTTGTTGAATTCTTCAATAAAATGATTGGTTGTTCTTTTAAATTCTGAGCCCTTGGTTGATCTAGGTAATTCTCATTGGCAAACATTTCTATGGGACTAGTAGGTGTTGGAGAGAATACATGGGTTTGACCTTTCACATTGTTGGTATTTTTGAGATGATATATGGCTATGTGTATTTACTTTGTTAGTTCCAAATCTGATATGAACATAACAGGTTAGGACAGAAGAGAGAATATGGACAAGGGTTGGGCCTAGATTTTGAAAATGTCAGAGGTGGAATGAAGTCAGGAGGACAGGCAGAGTAGACTGGTACCCAGGATTCACCATTTGATCCAAGCCTGGAATATGGGGCTAATTCTGGATGGGGGAAAAGTTTAGATACTGCCCATGAGTTGGAGGCTATAGAGGGAGAGTGTTGGCAGAAGCCTAGAAATTGTGGTGCAGACAGGGCTGCATGAGGCCAGGGAACTGGATGTGAGACCTAGAATAGATCTGACAAGTTGGATAGGTTGTGTGAATAGGGAGGGTCAGTGAGACTCACCAGGCAAGACCCTAGAGAAGGATGTGGAAGATCTCTGCAGCAATTACCAAAGAGAATGACAGAAAGGACTTTTAAAGTTGCATTATATTGTTAGGTAGACGACAGTAGTGTGGATGCCTGGAGAAGCATTCTTCATATGCAGTATACCAGAACCTGACATAGGGTACTGCTTCACCCATGGATGATGATCAACATGTCTTGGTTTCTCTGGTGGTGGGGTGTTTCTGTCAGGAGTGATGAAAAGTTTTCCATTGAACTAGAAGCTAATAATTCCCCTTGTGAAATTCCACTTACTTTGATGCTTTGAATCAAGCCATGAAAAGAATTACTGTGTTAACACATCAAATTGATCCAATCTATCAAGAAAAAAAAATTAGACTGCATTTCTATGGTGCAGGATAAGACTGCATTTCTAGAATTCAGCAGATCCTTTAAAGTGTCCCTTAGTGTTACATGTCCTGAGATTAAGGTCCATGGAAAATTATAACACAATCCAGTGAGGATGACAAATGAACTTCTATGTAGTTTATCTTTCCCACTGGGGCTACTTTACTTATAGGCCCATTGGGAATAACAGGGATGACTGGGAAGGAGGCTGACTGCTCTCCAAAGAATGGACCATATTATTTTATTCACTATTAAATTCACTCTCTGTTGAAGGCACCTTTGATGGGCAATTTCAGGAAAAAAGATGTGGATCATCACTCCAGATAAAATACAGACAAGCAGAAGTTTTGTTGAAGGTAGAGTGAGTTTGGAATGGATAGTAGAGAAAGGAAATTACAAACACCTGCCAAGGCTACAGGACCAGCTACAGAAATGAGGATTGTAACTGGCCCAGTGTTTCGGTCCTAGTTTGTTAATAATTTGTTTGTGCATGTATATAGACATAATAATCAGACATATATGTTTCCTTTCCTCTTCCTTTTTTTTTTACAATGTAACATAGCATCCACTGTGTTTGTTGAGTGCTGTTAAGTCTATATTATTATATTAAGTCCTGAGATAGTGAAAACTAACCATTACCATTGTTAAAGGTACTTTCCATGTATTCTCGGGGAACAATGGTGTTGTTCTGCCTGCACATTTGATTTTTAAATAATGTTAGGAGGAATGATGTCCTTGTTGCTGTCTTCATTTAAAAATTAAGGATTGCATAAAAAAGATGTGTTTGCATATCGAAATGACAAATGAGGATGTGTGAGGGTTAATCTGGAATGTCCACCTGGATGCTGGTCCTCATTCAGAATGAATAGCACCTTCCATGTGGGGGGTTCAGATGTAAAGAGACCCCAAGAAAATGTAGTGTTGCTTGCTTATCTGCCTTTGCTTCTTCTCGTCAGTTACTCTGTTCCATGGTTGCTGCTGTCGCTACTGCCATCCTTGGCCATCATCAGAAACCAACTTCTTGACTCTCCAAGGTGAAAGGAACACCAGCAATTCCTAAATTATACCTCAGACTTCTTTCAGCGCCCTGTTATAACTGCATGGCCTCCAGATGTGTGCTCTCCGTAGCTAAAAGGTGTGTGGGGGGGCTTACATGTTGTAAGTAATACATTCCCTTCCATAATAAAAATTAATTCTACTAGTTATGTTCCGCTAGAAAATGCTGACTAATAAAATTATTCTAAACGATCTTAGTTCCCCAAAAGTGTGCTGCAGACTGACTGGACTGAAAAATGAGATTCACAGTCTAGAAAGAGGGCTCAGAGATTGAGAGTTCATATGCTCTCAAAGAGGACTCACAGTCAGAAACTAACACCCCAATTGGAAGGCTCACAAAATGCCTATAACTCCAGTTCCAAGGAATCTGAAACTTCTGCTGCCATAGGAACATGCGTGTGCACACACGTGCACGTGCACACACATATGCACATATACCAAACATGCACACATGACATACAAGTATGCATGCACACACAAAAAATAAATGAAAAGTTAAAAAACTAAAAAAGTAGAACCAATCATCTTTTTTCTTCTTTTAAAGTCTTTTTAAAAATGACTCCTTGTACTTGTTCAAAAATTCTTTTCAGGGAAATTCCTATTCTTTCCCTTCACATTATCTTCCCAGCTCTTCCCAAATTCCCCACCTACCCAATTTCATATTCTCTATCTGACTGTGAGAAACTAAACAACAAAAATAAAACAACAACAAAGAAAAAACACACAAAACACTATCCAAAACAAATATCAAAACTTTACAATAAAACCCATGAAATTCAATTGGTATTGACCAATGATTCCTGGGAATGAGGCCTATTCTAGAAATTGGTTCAAATCTATGTGCCTTTGGGGCCATTCCTATTAAAATCATCATATACACGTATAAGAAAAAACATGGAGTATTTTTCCATTTGGATCTTGGTTACCTCACTCAGGATGTTTATTTCTAACTCCACCCATTTACAAGCAAATTTCATAATTTCTTTTATCTTAACAGTTGAATAATATCTCATTGTGTAAATGTGCTAGTTTTTCACAATCCACTAATGTGCATCTAGTTTTTTTTCAATTTCTTGCTGTTATGAGAAAATAAACAATGAACATTGATGAGCAAGTGTCTCTGTAGTATAATGCAGAGCCCTTTAGATTGTCCAAAAGTGGTAATTTTTGATGGATCAATTTTTAACTTTTTAAGAAAATCCACATATTATCTTTTTTTAATTTCTTTTTTATTACTTTTTAAAAAAGAAAACAAACTATCTTTCTCATTTTACATGCCAATCCCAGTTCCCGCTTACTCCCTTCTTCCCATTCCCTTCCATATTCCCCACAACCCCAACCCCATCCACTCTTCAGAGAGGATTAAGGCACATTGCTTTGGGAAGGTTCAGGTCCTCCCTACTGTATCTAGGCTAAGCAAGGTATCCATCCAAAAAGAAGGATTTCCCAGTGCAAGCAGTAGGGATAAATCTTGATGCCACTGCCAGTGGCCCTGCAGTCTTTCCCAGCCATACAACTGTCACCCACATTCAGAGGATCTAGTTTGGACCTATGCTGATTCCTTCCCTGTCCTGCTGAAGTTGGTGAGCTCCCATTAGTTCAGGTAAACTGTTTCAGTGGGTGTGCCCATCATGGTCTTGACCTCTTTGCTCATATTCTCACTCCTCCCACTCTTCAACTGGACTTTGGGAGTGCAGCCCAGTGCTCCACTGCAGGTCTCTGACTCTGTTTCCATCAGTTGCTGGATGAAGGTTCTATGGTGACTTTTAAGATATTCNTATTCTCACTCCTCCCACTCTTCAACTGGACTTTGGGAGTGCAGCCCAGTGCTCCACTGCAGGTCTCTGACTCTGTTTCCATCAGTTGCTGGATGAAGGTTCTATGGTGACTTTTAAGATATTCCTCAATCTGGCTATAGGGCAAGGTTAGTTCAGGCACCCTCTCCTCTATTGCTTAGGGTCTTAACTGGGGTCATCCAGTCATCCTTGTGGATTCCTGGAATTTCTTTAGTGCCAGGTTTCTTGCTAGAGCCATAATGGCTCCCTCAATCAAAATATACCTTTCCTTACTCTCATCTCTGTCCTTCCTCCATCTCGACTATCCTATTCCCTCAAGTTCTCCTCCCACCTCCTCTCACCTTTCTTCTTCCTCTCTCACTATCCCTATTCCCCCACTCCAATGCTCTCAACTTTGTCATGTGATCTTGTTTATTTCCCCTTTGCAGGTGGATCTATATGTTTTTCTTAGGGTTCACCTTGTTACTTAGCTTCTCTAGGGTCTTGGAATATAGGCTCATTATCCTTTGCTTTACAGCTAACATCCACTTATGAGTGAATACATATCATGTTCATTATCTGGGTCTAGTTTACCTCATTCACTGGTTTTTTTTTCTAGTTCCATCCATTTACATGCACATTTCAAGATGTCATTGCTTCTTATCACCAAGTGGTACTCTATTATGATATGTGTCATATTTTCTGTATCCATTATTTGGTTGAGGGTCATGTAGGTTGTTTCCAGGTTCTGGCTATTGTAAATAATGCTGCTATGAACAGAGTTGAACAAATGTCCTTCTAGTATGATTGAGGACCCTTTGGGTATATATACAANGTCATGTAGGTTGTTTCCAGGTTCTGGCTATTGTAAATAATGCTGCTATGAACAGAGTTGAACAAATGTCCTTCTAGTATGATTGAGGACCCTTTGGGTATATATACAAGAGAAGTATTGCTGAGTGCTGAGATAGCTTGATTCCCAGTTTTCTGAGAAACTGCCATATTGATTTCCAGAGTGGTTGTATAAGTTTGCACTCCCACCAGCAATGAAGAAGTGTTCCCCTCACTCCGCATCCTCTCCAGCATAAGCTATCATTGGTGTTTTTGATCTTAGCCATTCTGATGGGTGTAAGATGGTTTCTCAGAGT
This sequence comes from Bramus lutescens, assembly GCA_001685075.1. Classification (NCBI taxonomy): domain Eukaryota; kingdom Metazoa; phylum Chordata; class Mammalia; order Rodentia; family Cricetidae; genus Bramus; species Bramus lutescens. The sequence goes on from LOEQ01004508.1 coordinate 44,685, forward strand.
CATTTTGATTTGCATTTCCCTGATGGCTAAGGATGTTGAGCATTCCTTAAGTGTCATTCATCTATTTGAGCGTATTCTATTGAGAAGTCTCTGTTTAGTTCTGTGCCCTATTTTTTAATTGGATTATTTGGTATTTTGATGTGCATTTTCTTGAGGTAGGTATATATATAGGAGATCTGTCTAATCTGGGGTTGGGTTGATGAAGATCTTTTCTTATAGGTCATGTCCTTTGCTTTACAGAAGCTTCTCAGTTTCAGAAGGTCCCATTTTTTAATTGTTGTTCTCAGTGTCTGTGCTATTGTTATTATATAGCAAGCTGTCTCCTGTTCCCAGGCATTGACTGCTACTTCCCACTTTCTCTTCAATCAGGTTCAGTGTGGTCAGATTTATACTGAGGTCTTTAATCCATTAGACTTGAGTTTTGTGCATGGGGATAGATATGGGTCTATTTGCATCCTTCTACATGTTGACATCCAGTTATGACAGCACCACTTGTTGAAGATGTTTTTCCCCATTGTATAAGGTATTTTTGTCAAAAATGAGGTTTTCATAGGTAAGTGGATTAATATCCGGGTATTCGCTTCAATTCCATTGGTCAACCTGTCTGTTTTTATGCCAATACCAAGCAGTTTTCATTAGCGTAGTTTTATAATAGAGCTTGAAGTCAGGGATGCTATTGTCTCCAGATGTTCCTTTATTGTACAGGGTTGTTTTGGCTATCCTGTTTTTTTTTTCCAATCTGAATCCACTTGATCTCCATTTGTTATTTTCTTTCTCTAGCCAGAACTTCAAGGACTATGTTGAACAGATATGGAGAGAGTGGACAACTTTGTCTTGTTCCTGATTTTAGTGGAATCACTTTGAATTTCTCACCATTTTATTTGATGTTAGCTGTCAACTTCTTGTATATTGATTTTATTATGTTTATATATGTTCCTTGTATCCCTGGTCCCTTCAAGGTCTTTATCATGAAGGGCTGTTGGATTTTTGTTGAATGCTTTTTCAGCATCTAATGAGATGATCATAAGGCTTTTTCTTTCAGTTTATTTGTATGGTAGATTACACTGAGAGATTTTTCTATGTTGAACCATCCCTGCATCTCTGGGCTAGAGCCAACTTGATTATGGTGGATGATTTTTTTTAATGCGTTCTTGAATTCAGTTTGTCAGTGTTTTGTTGAGTTTTTTTCATCTATGTTTATGAGTGAGATTGGTCTGTAATTCTCTTTCTTGGTTGAGTTTTTGTGTGGTTTTGGTCTCAGGGTAACTGTAGCCTCATAAAAAGTGTTTGGCAATGTTCCTCTGTTTCATTATGTGGATCACTTTGAGAAGTATAGGTATTAGCACTTTTTTTGAAGTTCTGGTAGAATTTTGCACTGAAACCATCCAGCCATGGACTTTTTTTGGTTGTAAGGCTTTTGATGACTGATTCTATTTCCTGGCAGGTTATAGGTCTATTCAAATTGTTCACTTAGTCTTGATTTAATTTTAGTATGTGATACCTATCCAGAAAATTGTTCATTTCTTTTATATTTTCTAATTTTTTGGAATATGGGTTTTTGTAGTATGACCAATGATTCTCTGGATTTCCTCAGTGTCTGTTGTTATGTCCCTCTTTTCATTTCTGGTTTCTTTAATTTGGATGTTCTCTCTGCCTTATGATTAGTTTGGATAAGGGTTTGTCTATCTTGTTGATTTTTTTCAAAGAACTAGCTCTTTGTTTCATTGATTCTTTGTATTTTCTTTGTTTTTATTTTATTGATTTCAGCCCTCAATTTGATTATTTCCTGGCATATACTTCTCCTGAATGAGCCTGCTTCCTTTTGTTCTAGAACTTTCAGGTATGCTGTTAAGTCACTACTGTGAAATTTCTCAACTTTCTTTATATGGGCACTTAGTGCTATGAACTTTCCTCTTAGCATTGCTTCCTTAGTGTCCCATAGGTTTGGTTATGTTTTGCTTTCATTTTCATTTAATTCTAGGAAGGCTTTAACTTCTTTATTTATTCCTTCCTTGACCTGGGGTGGTTCAATTGAGCACTGCTCAATTTCCATGAGTTTGTAAGCTTTCTGCAATTAGGATTGTTATCAAATTCTAATTTCAAATCATGGTGATTCGATAAGATACCGGGGGGTAATTTCAAGTTTTTTCATATCTGTTGAGGTTTGCTTTGTTACCAAGTATGTGATCAATTTTAGAGAAGGTTCCATGAAGTGCTGAGAAGAAGATATATCCTTTTGTTTGGGTGGAATGTTCTGTAGATGTCTGTTAAGTCCTTTTGAGTCATGATACCTGTTAGTTCTTTTATTTCTCTGTTAAATTTCTGTCTTATTGACCTGTCCATTGTGAAGAGTGGGGTGTTGAAGTCTCCTACTATTAGTGCATGGTTTGATGTGCTATTTAAACTTCAGTATTTTTTTTTAACATATGTTGGCCCTCTTGTATGGGGGCATAGATGTTCAGGATTGAGACTTGATCTTGATGGATTGTTCCTGTTAAAAGTATAAAGTGTCCTTCCCCATCTCTTCTGATTGACTTTACTTTGAAGTCTAATTTTTTTTTGATATTAGGATAGCTATACTCACTTGTTTCTTTGATACATTTGATTGGAAATTTTTTTCCAACCCTTTACTCACAACTTATTTTTATAGGACTTTAACCTGTTTGCAACACCATAGCAATAAATATTTCCTTTTCCTTGTATCCTCACCAGTATTTATAGTCATTTGCTTTATTGTTCCTGGCCACTCTACCTGGAATAAGATGAAATATCAAAGTAGTTTTAATTGTCATTTACCATGTGGCTAAGGTTGTTGAACATTTTAAAATGTTTTTCAGTCACTGTGTTTCATCTTTTGAGAACTTTCAATATACCACTTCAATTAGGTTATTTCTTTTCTTGATGTTCATGGTTTTTTTTATTTTGGTTATTTATCTTTTAGATAATATGTTTCTATCATAGGACTTTCCTAATTGGCTTTTGTGTGTTAGATACTGAAAAAATATACATAAATTAAGAGCAGTCACAAAGCCGATCAAAGCAATTCCAAGAGTTGGTGACAAGGATAAAGAAAAAACCCAGATTCTTCCATCAGTACCAATCCCAGGCTGTGCACTCTGTGGGGACCCTGGCCCTCAAAGCCCACCTCCACAGTGACACAAACAAGACCCCACCTATTCCAACAAAGTCACACCTCTTAATAGTACCACTCCCTTTGGGGGGCCATTTTGTTTCAAACGACCACAAGTGGAATATTGACGTCACCCACCTTCACTGTGTTAGGGTCAATATGTCGTATTAGTTGTAGTAATTTTTAGTGCCCTTGTATTTGGTTTATAAATTTTTAGAACAATAAAATCTTCTTGGTAGATTTTTCCTTCAATGTATATGTAGTCTCCTTTTCTCTAACTTCTGATTAGATTTTGGTTTGAAGTTTGTTTTCACATATATTAAAATTTTTACACCTAGTTGTTTCTTGGTCCCATTTGCTTGGTATACTCTTTGCAGTCTTTTTAAGTGAAGTTAATATCTATCCTTGATGGTCAGGTATGTTCTTTGGATCAAACAGAAATATAGATGCTGCTTTCCAAACAATTTGTTAGTCCATGTCTTTTTATTGGGGCATATGAGACAATTAGCATTTAGAATTATTAATGAGCAATATTTATTAATTCCTGTTCATTTTGTAGTGGACATTTTGACTGTTATGGCATTATTTTTGCCTTTTGGTCTTTTTGGTGTAATTAAGCTTGTCTTCAGACTGATTTGTGACTTCTGGAAGCTGGTTTGGTGAACAGATATTGCTTAAGTTTGGTTCTATCATGAAATGATTATTTTTTTCTCTGTCAATTGCAATTAATAGTTTTGCTGGATATAATAGTCTGTGCTGTGTCTGTGGTCTTTTAGACTTTAAAGAACATATATCCAAGTCCTTCTGGATTTCAGACTATCTGTTGAAAATCTGGATATCATTCTAAAAGGCCTGCTTTTTGCTTATGACTTTGTCTTTTTTCCTTCCAGCTTTTAATTTTTTTCTTTCAGTTTATTTATATGGTTGATTATATTGACTGATTTTCATATGTCAAACCATCTCTGCAACTCTGGGACAAAGTCTGTTTGAACACAGTGGGTGATCTTTTTGATGTGTTCTTGGATTAATTTGAAAGTATTTTATTGAGTAGTTTCGCATCTATATTCAGTCATGAGGGAAATTGGTCTTAATTCTTTTTTTTATTGAATCTTTTCATGGCCTTGGAATCAAGGTGACTGTGTCCTCATAAAATGAATTTGATAATGTTCTTCCTATTTCTATTTTGTGGAATAATATGAGAAGTATAGGTATTAGTTCTTCTTTGAAAGTCTGATAGAATTCTGTACTAAAACCATCTGACCCTGATTTTTTTGGGGGTGGTTGGGAGACTATTAATGGCTATTTATATTTCCTTAGGGATTACAAATTTAACTTGTTTATCTGATTTTGATTTAATTTTGGTAAATTTGATATATATATNTATCAAGAAATTTGTCTTTTCCCTTTAGATTTTCCAAATTTGTAGGGTTTAGGTTTTTGAAGTAGATCTGGATTTCTTCATTGTCTGTTGTATGTCCCCCTTTTTGTTTTTGATTCTGTTAATTTGAATATTCTCTCTCTGCATTATTTGTTAGTTTGAACAAGGGTTTGTCTATCTTGTTGATTTTCTCAAAGAACCAACTCATTTTATTGATTTTTGTATTGTTCTCTTTGCTTTTATTTTATTGATTTCAGCCCTAAGTTTGGTTATTTCTTCCAGTCGACTCCTGTTGGGTGTGTTTGTTTCTTTTTGTTGTAGAGTTTTTTCAGGTGTACTGTGAAGTTGCTAGTAGAAGATTTCTCTCATTTTTTTCAAAAAGGTACTTAACTACTATGAAGTTTCCTCTTAGCATTGCTTTCATTGTGTTCCATAAGTTTTCTTGTGAATACTATTTCATTGGATTCTAGGAAGTCTTTATTTTCTTTTGTTGTTTTGACCCAGTAGCAACTCAGTAGAGACTTGTTCAATTTTCATGAAATTTTAATTTCCTTTCTTTTTTCTAATACTTATTGCTTTGATAGTTATGTGTTTTTTTTCGGGGGGGTCTTATCTGGTCTAATTTATTTGGTTTGTTTATGCTTTTTGTACCTTGATGGACATTGCTTTTTTAAGATTTGGAAGTTTTTCTTTTATTATTTTGTTTTAAACATTTTCTTTGCCTTTGATCTTCTGTGCATTTGACCTGAGTTTCTTCATCTTCATTTACTCTTATCTCCATTATTTGTAGATTTGGACTCTTCAGAATATCTCAGATTTCTTGAAAGTTTTGTGTTTGAAATTTTTTTTTAGATTTAACACTTTCTTTGACCCATTTCTTTTTATTTTCAACACCTGAAAGTCTCTCTTTCATGTCCTGTAATTTGTTTATACAGCTTACATCTGAAGTTTTCATTTGGCATTCTAAGCTTCCATTTCCAGAGGTTTTTTTTTTTCAGTTTAGGTTTTCTTTGTGATTAAATTTAGCTGTAAAGTCTACTTTCATGTCCTGACATGTCATATTTCATTTCATGTTCTCATTATTCCATCTAACGGCTTTAATTTACATAGTCTTCATCATGACAGTTATGCATATTCTCCTTAAGGTTTTTGAACATATTCTTGATTGATATTTTGAAGTCCTTGTCTTATACTTCAGCTATATAGCTTTCCTCAGGGTTTATTACAATAAAGGTTCTAGTTTCTGTAGGAGATTTGTTTTCTTGGTTGTTCATATTTGTGTTTTTGTGCTGGGATCTAGCACCTGGAGTTATGATGTTTGAGGTGTTTCCTAGTGTAGACATTTGGTCTCATCTTTTGCGGTGCAGACTTTTTTCTTTGGTTGCCATTGCCTGCTCTGGGTCCGAGGCAAGTGTAGTAGCTATGCGGTCCCTGTTTGTGTCAATCGGTGGGAGTCACAAAAGAATAGAGATGCCTGAGAAGGCAAAGGTTACAGGAACATTGAGAATGAACTAGGGAGAGTACAGATCTGTACAAAGAGTTTAAGTTCCAAGGGTAAGGAGGTGAGATGGGAGGAAGGGCTCCTACGGGGATTAACAGTAAGTCTGGAGGTACTGGAATAGAAGAAAAGAAGAACAATTAATGTCATCTATTAGAGTTCCAGCCTAATGTGGTTGCTGTGGGTCCTTGGCAGTTCTGTTATCTTTCATTGTCACTAAATACACTACTCTAGTAAAGACACCTACAAGCTTAGGATAAAAGGATGAGCACACTTAAAGGAATAGGAGCTGTAAAGGAGGACAGCTATTTTAACATATAAAAACAAAATTAACTAGAAATAATAAAACAACTACATATCTATATAGAAAATGATTTATTGAGAACATGTAACAATTATAGATATTTTTTCTAAATATTAGCACTCCCAGCTTTACAAAACAAATACTAATAGGTTTTAAAGGATTTGATAAATATAATACAATAATCTAAATAGATTTCAATATTCTTGTCTCATTTTTAGAAAGATTATACAAACTAGAGATCACATAAAAAACTTCACAATTAAACTATATAGATAATTCCAACAAACACAAATGTAAGATTCTTCTCTACATAGACTCCATTGAAGGCCATGGAACAAGTTATAACATGCACAAAAGGCTTGAAATAATTTCTTGTACTTCATCAGATAACAGCAAAATAAAACTAAAAATCAATAAAAAGAAATCACAGAAACTACATAAATACATGGATAATTATCTTGTATTACAAGTTTGTCATTGGAGCTCTCAGGGAAGATATTCTTCATTTTTGGAATCAAATGGAAATGAAAGCACACATTAACAGTACCTTTGGGATGTAGTTAAAGTATGTCTAAGAAGAAAGCTTAAAGCTATAGGCACTTACATTTAAAAAAAAAATTAGAGAAATTTCCTAACAAAGAAACTAAGGACAAGTATTTTGGGGTGAATGTTGAGTCTCTGATCTGGAAATATGGTCTAAGAATTAAGAGTTAAGAGCCCATACTGCTCTTGCAAAGAACCTGAGTTCTCTTCCTATCACCCACATCAGACAGCTCACAATTACCTGTAAGTCAAGTTTCAAAGGATCCAATGCTTTTGGCCTCCATAGGTACCCATAAACATATGTATACCCACCCCAAAACATATCTCTTTTTAAAAATCTTGTCAGCTTCACTTAAAAAAAAAACTTCTAGGAAAATACTGTTGGGGAGTATTTTCCAAAGCCCAGTTGATATATGTACTGTGCAGACTGTATACTTAAAGCTAGGAAAGCATCATGGAGAAGAGGGGGAAAGATTGTAAGAGCTAAAGGCCAAGGAATCCTGATACAAGCAATTTCTATGTATTATAGAAAGCTGTACCCATGAAATCTCACCAATATAGTCTCCTATAAGACCTCTACAATGACAATACCAGATGACACAACAACATGGGTGGAGGAAATGTCACAAGATTTCACTCTTAGACAAACAGCTTTAGGTCATTTAAATAATGGCCACTAAGTGAAAGAGAATTAGTCTTCTCCTGGGACAAGTACCCTGATATATAATATTAAAACAATATTATATTTGTATATATATATTTATATCTGTATATATAATGTACATATAGTATTATTTACTTGTATATATGTATATAGGATATATTATAAAGGGAGAGGTCAGGAATTTGAGGAGTTGGCTTCATGGGAAGAGAAGGGGAGTAGAGAACAGGGTAGACATGGTGTAAATAGATTACTCATGCATGACAGTCTCAAAGCATATGTTACAAACACATTAAGGAGACCATACAGAATGATCTACTTGATTTACTTGCATGGATGAAAAGTTTTTTCAAAATCCTGAAGTCAATAAATATAATAGCCCTCAAATAGTCTTAAGATCGTACGATTGCCTTAATAAATGCAGAAGAAGCCTTTGACCTCATTGAACATCCCTTTATGATGAACAACACAGAGAAACTAAGAATATATGGAATACAACTCTATTTAATAAAGGGCATATACAATAAGCCTACACCTAACTTTTTTGTGGGGGTGGGTGATTTGAGACAGGGTTTCTCTGTGTAGCTCTGGTTTTCTTGGAGCTCAGAGATCTGCCTGCCTCTGTCTCCCAAGTGCATGTGCAACCACCACTCAGCATTATTTTTTCACACCTCACATTTTTCTACAGAAAAGACTGAAAGAATTGCTTCTAAACCAGAGACAAGCTCTCTTTTCTCTCTCTCTCGCTCTCGCTCTCACTCTCACTCTTGCTCTCATCTTCTGTCTGTCCCTCACCCTCCTGCTTCTTCTTCACTATTGTGCTTGAAATTTTAGTTTGAGTAATAAATCAAGAGAAAGTCCTAAAAGGCAGATGAATAAGAAAGAAGGAGGTCGAATTATCTCTGTCTTCAGAGAATAGCATTGCACACTGAACACAGCCTGAAAACACTGCAGAAAACTGAGGTTGATAAGCACTTTCTAGAAGAAAACATAAAAAATTAACATTAAAAATTCAGGAGCTTTTCTATGACTACGAATAATGAATAAGCAACAAATAAAGTTCTGTTCACATCACCTTTAAGTTCTTTTAAGAACATTTGCATTTCTTTCTTTAAGTTCTTAAGATTCTCTTCATATCAGCTTTAAGTCCACAATCCCAGGAAGCCAGGAAACAAGGAAGACCCTAAAAGAGATATACATGGATCAGCCTAGGAAGGAGAAATAGACAAGATCTCTTGAGTGAATTGAGAGCATGGAGGGATTGGGCAGGAGAACATGGCATTGAGAAGGTCGAGTTCTGGGAAGGACAGAAAGGAAGATCAAAGAAAGAGATATCTTGATAGAGGAAGCAAGATAGAAAGTATATCGATAGAAGGAGCAAAGAAAGAGATATCTCAATAGAGGAAGCCATTATGGAACTAGCTAGAAACCTGGCACTTGGAAAATTCCCAGGAATCCACAGGATGACATCAGTTAAGAATCTAAGCAATAGAGGAGAGGGTGCCCCAACTGGTCTTGCCCTGTAGCCAGATCAATGAATATGTTAAATGTCACCATAGAACCTTCATCCAGCAACTGACTGAAACAGAGCAAGAGACCTGCAAAGGAGCACTGGGCTGAGCTCCCAAGGTCCAGCTGAAGAGTGAGAGGAGTAAGAATATGAACAAAGAGGCCAAGGCCATGATGGGCACACTCACTGAAACAGTCTACCTGAGCTAATGGGAGCTCACCAACTCTAGTCGGACAGGAAAGGAACAAGCATAGGACCAAACTAGACCCTCTGAATGTGGGTGACAGTTGTATGGCTGGGGCAGACTGCAGGGCCACTGGCAGTGGCACCAGGATTTATTCCTACTGCTTATACTGGCTTTCTGGGAATCCATTCTTTCTGGACGAATACTTTTCTCAGCCTAGATAGAGTAGGGAGGGCCTCAGACCTTCCCCAAAGCAATGTGCCTTACCCTTTCTGAGGAGTGAATGGGGCATGGGGTTTGAGGGAACAGGAAGAGGGGAGTGAGTGGGAACTGGGACTGGTATGCAAAATGAGAAAAGGTTGTTTTCTTCTTTCAAAAAGTAAAAGAAAAAAAAGAATTTAAGCAGTAGTGGAGAGGGTGCCTTAACTGTCCTTGCCCTGTAAGCAGATTGATGACTACCTTAATTGTCATCATAGAACCTTCAACCAGTAACTGATGGAAGCAGGTGCAGAGATCCACAGCTAAGCATGAGGCTGAATTCCCAGACTTTAGTCGAAAAGAGGGATGAGTGAGAATATGAACAAAGGGGTCAAGACTGTAATGGGGACACCCAAAGAAATAGTTGACCAGAACTAGTGGGAGCCCACTGACTCCAGACTGATAGCCGGAGAACCTCCATAGGACCAAGCTAGACCCTTTAAATGTGAGTGACAGTTGTGTGGCTTGGGGAGTTTCTTGGGCCACTGGCAGTGGAACCAGTATTTATTCCTAGTACATGGATATGACTGGTTGGAGTCCATTTTCTATGGAGGGATGCCCTGTTTGGCCTAGATAAAGGGGGGAGGGACTTGGTCCTGCCTCAAGTGATGTCCCAGATGTTGTTGACTCTCCATGGGAGGCCTCACCCTCTCTGAGGAGGACATAGGGAGTGGTGTGAGAAGGAAGGTGGCAGGGTAGGGGGAGCAGGAGGAGGGGAGAGAGAGGGAACTGGAATTAACATGCAAAGCAAAAAAAAGGTTGTTGTTTAAAAAAGAATAAAAGCAAATATATAGAAAGGAAAGAATTAAGTAAAGAAGTCAAAGACTTTTACAGTGAAAGCCTTAAGATGTTGAAAGAAAGAGATTAAGAAGTCACTGGGGGCTGGGAAGATTCCAAAGCTGAGCATCAGACATGAGAAGAACACCAGAAATAATATTGTGAAAAAAGTTTTATTACTAAAGGTGATTTGCAGATTCAACACAATTCCAATCAATTTTCCAATGACAATACCCAAAGAAGTCCAATTCTAAAATTCATATGAAAGCACACACACACACACACACACACACACACACACACACAAAGATAAGAATATCCAAAAATGTCTAAGAAAAAAAAGGCCATCGCTGGAGGTATCACAACACTTGATCTCCAATTACAGTTCAGAACCACAGCAATGAAAGAAAACTTCATGAACCAACACAATCACAGGCAAGCAGATCAATAGAATGGAAGAAAGTATCCAGAAATATACTATTCCAGGATTCTGAGTTCCTACAGAAATGTCAGAAACACCCAGTAGTAAAATGACAGCCTCTATAATGAGTTGAAGGGCAACTGGATGTCACAACATAGAAGAATGAAACTGAATCCGTATTTCTTGCCATGCGAAATGCTCAGTTCAGAATGGATTAAAGGTTTTACTTTAAGACTTGAAACTTTGAACCGACAGGAGGGAAACACAGGTGCATATTTTGGAATAAAGGCAAAAGTAATTTTTTATGTAAAGGATGTCATTGCACAGGATATAACCCTAAGAACAGGAAGTTTGAATTGCATGCAAGCAAAATTTTCTGCACAACCAAAGACACTGTTAGTGAGGAGACAGTATGCAGATTGGAGAAAAAATTATCTATCTAATGTGAGATGTCTAAGGGATTTAAATTGCTTAAATGCAGGGCTACTAAGCTCAAACTATTTGATTAAATCACATTACTATACCATTTGATTAAGACATTAATAAAACCACTTAATTAGAATCACATCATCCAATCAACAAATGGTCTGATGATCTGAAGAGATAGTTCTCAGAGAAGAAATGCAAATGGCTAAGGTTTCTAAGAGGAGTCAACTTTCTTAGCGAGCAGAAAAATGCAGATTAATACTGATTTAAGATTTCTCTCTTGGGCTGGTGAGATGGCTCAGAGGTTCAGAGCACTGACTGCACTTCCACAGGTCTTGAGTTCAATTCCCAGCAACAACATGGTGGCTCACAACCATCAGTAATGAGATCTGGTGCCCTCTTCCGGCCTGAAGGCATACATGCAGGAAGAACCCTGTATACATAATTAATAAACAAGTTATTTAAAAAAAAGATTTCTCTCGTCCCAGGAAAAATCACGTGTCATAAGAAAACAAACGGTAACAACTAGTGGTGACGTGTGGCGAACAAGAGAGTTATGTACTGCAAGCAGTAGATCATGCTGTAAATCAATGCCACCACTCTAGAAGCTGCTATGAAAATTTCCCAGAACTTAAAGCAGAACTTCCATATGACACACCTATACCACTTCTCTGTATATCAGCCAAAGGATCAAAAGTCAATATTCCACGGAAATACTGTCCACTCATGCTTATGCTGGATGACTCATGATAGTCAGCACGGATAACCATCCTGATGTCTATATAGTAGTGAATGAGTAACTAAAATGAGGGGCATAAACAAAGAGCAGTTTCATTCAGCCATGAAGAAAGATAAACTGATGACATTTGCAGGAGAATAGACAGCTGGATATGATTATGCTAAAGCAAATAAGCCAGACTCTGAAAGCCAAATGTGTGTGCACGTGTTTACAGTAGGAAATCAAAATGCAGCTTTAAGAGGGAGAGAGGAAGAGATCTTAAGGGAGAGATAGGAGAGAAAACGAGAACATACATGTCTCCATGCAACATGAAAGCAGAAGATTCCATTTGAGGATAAGAAGGAGACAGGCAAGAGGTAGGAAGGGAGAATGGGGAGGACAGTGGATGAGGCATAGATACATTAGAATAAAGTCTAATAACATATATGTATCTGGACAACATGTGTACTTTAATTGCTGTTCACATTGCTATGATGGAACACCGTAACCAAAAGCAATTTGGAAAATAAAGGGTTTATTTCACTCACAGCCTCCATGTAACAGTTAATCATGGAAAGTAAGGCAGGAACTAAAGCAGGCAAGAACCTGGAGTCAGGAACTGATGCAGACATCATGGAGGAGTGCTGCTTACTGGCTTGCTTCCCATGACTTGCTCAGTCTACTTTTTTGTAGAATTTGAGACCTTCAGTCTACGGATGGCCTCCCCCCTCATCAATTACCAACTTAGAAAACACACCACTGGCTTGCCGACAGCCCATCTTATGGAGGCATTTTCTCAATTGAGGCTCCCTTCTCACAGATGACTCTAGTTTGTGTCAAATCCACATGAAATTAGCAACGGTTGGGAGAATTCTGAGGAAATATAAGTAACTGTAGAACTGTGCCAAGCTCACAGAATGGACACTTTAAGTAATAAAAAGTTTCTTTGAGTCAATAAAGAAACTAGGGACATTACCAAAAATCCAGAAGCATGTCTGAGTGAGGGAGACAGTAACTGCAGCGCAGACACATACCAGAAAGTAGGGGAGAAGACTGTTTACCCTGGAACCCTCTAGAGGGATTTCAGGAATATACTCCTTCACTTCAAGGGAAATAGAGGCTATCAGATCTTTCATCCTGTGGCTTTTCTGAAGATTAAATACATGAACTAGAATAAAATATAAATACAGGCCTTATTGTACATTAGATATGAGCACACAATATAGATGTTTAAAGGGGCGTTTTTGGCATTGCAATATACACTATAATATCAGCTACTCAAGAGGCTAAGGAAGGGAGATTGCTTATGGTCCTCAACTCTTCAGAAATGTGAGGATACCCAGAGCAAGATATAGAAACCTCGTCTCAAAAAGAGACTCTTCTCTGAAACAGGCTGAACTTATGTGCAGAGTTGTACATTTCTGAGAGAATTAACATGAATTGGACTCTGCAACAAAAGGTAGAAATTGAAGTTGTTACTTTACAAAACACGAATCTGAGAAGACTTAGATTCTTCTGAAAAGCGACAGAAGATAGCTTTGTTAAGGAAGAATTATCACAGTCCAGCATAGAAGAGTTCCAGAAAGAAATGGTGCCTTCAAGAGGGCAGCACTGCTCACACACTTCAAGTCAGTGACAAGAAACAAGCTTAGGACAAGCCTGCTCTGCAGTGTCCGGGATCTAAACCATTTTTAAATGCTGAATTCCTTCCTGGAGGTCCCTGACTTGCAGATTGGAGAGTATGCTTGACATGATGCTTGCTTATTGCTGTCCCTGTCACTCCTCCTCATCACCATGACCTTACACCCCAGCTGACTCTGAATGGGGGCAGCAGGCTACCACTCCTGTCTACACGTCAGCCCCAGTGGCACTGCATGAACCTTGGTGTGGCTTGAAGCAGGGTGCAGGCATTGCTTACTACACAGGCAGGGGACGCAGTGAAATATGTTACAGGTATGTGTGACTGGCAGGACTGAGGGGGTTAGCTGAGTTTATTGTTTCAAGTGCTGCTAAGAAGCCGAAAGCTCTTCTCGTCCAGATCTGTGACACTATTCTGAAAATAAAGCCCTGTGAATAATTCCTTTTATCAGAGACAGCTCCTTTTCAAAGACATATTTCATCTGAATTCCAAATGAGCCTATTGGGCAGTAGTATTGGTCACTGATATTACTTACAATATCATTTTATCAAAAGGAAGCAGAGACCTGGATTTTCCATGCCAGTGATCACACTCACATTATTATTAGATGGTAGAAATGTTGCTCCTACATTCTGATCTCAAGTCCAAGATGCTCCATGTAATAAGTCCCTGCCTGCAGAGACACTTCCAGGCAACTACATTCAGTTTCACACACACACACACAC
>LOEQ01004508.1:58872-70651 GCA_001685075.1 Bramus lutescens
CACACACACACACACACACACACACACACACACACAGAGACAGAGACAGAGACACAGAGAGAGAGGGAGAGAGAGACAGAGACAGACACAGAGAGAGTATTTTCGGACACCCAGCATTAGTATTAGTTCTGGTATATTTGTTGACAAAGAGATTTTGAAAGTAGACCTTCTCTTTATAGTAATGTTGGATGCTCAGGAAACAGGCCTTGGGTGTTTATCTTGCTCTTCAGTTTTATTAGTTTTCCCCACAGCAGCCTTTACAGTAGGCTGACCACTTGTCTTTAGGCTGTATCAATACCCTACAACACACATACTGAACTGAGAAAAGGCCCCAGTTAATCCAGTCCCAGATACTATTGCAGTGGTTATTAGTATGCTTTCAGGAAATAGCGATAAGGATGTAAGTGTGTATGTGCTCACAATTAGGATATATTACCTTATACTGAAGTGACTTCAGTCCTTCTGCTTGAAACTTTTAAGAGTAAACAGGTATTTTCCATATTCATTGCTCCCATTGCCATCCTTAGAGTAAAAACTATGCTCAATTTATATTACCTGAATGGAGAAGTAGAAAATGAAATGGAAAGAGCATCTGTCTTAGAGACAAAGACAGTTGAAATCTAGGACCTTCCTGGAACACATCCTAATGCAGCACAGGAGAGAGTCTCAGGCACAGAGCTCTCAGAAAAGGAAATCGCAAAGTCATCCCCATGGTCTAGAGTGGGACACTGGAGGTCTAAGGGGGGCTGAAACACCAGGATTTTCAAAATTACATTTTTTTGGTTCTCAGTTACTCTGATAAAACTTCTAAATAGGGAAGTGAAATCTTAGGATGCCCCTTTGTGCTTAGAAAGCACAGAGAGCCTATCCTAGTGTCTGAAAATTTCCAACCATCAATGAAGGTTTGATGGGGAAATATGTCTCCCAAATTTCCCCATAATGCAGTACATTTTATATGTTATAAGTACTATATATATAATGTGTATAAACATATATGCCTTGGATATATATGTTCCAAATTTATATGTATGTGTATATATGTGTGTATGTGCCCATACTCTCAGTGTCCTACAAGGAATTGGTTTCATCATGACACATCCATCAAATTCAGAGGTATATAAAAATATTACTGAGTATGTAAAGTGTAATTAAATGAAGACATTCTGAGTCTGGAGTAATAAGATAGCTGATTACATACTGTGTATATGAATCTAATGCAAGTAAAACAAGATAAAAGAAAATAAATATCCCATCCACAGCAAATATTAAAATAAAAGAAAGGGCTGTAGAAAACAAGAGTACGTGGGGCTTCCTTTGTAAAAAATTAAACTGGCATCTAATTATTCTTAATGGACTGAGTCCTGCCAAGGAAATATGTTCAAGGGAAGGAGCATTCGGTGCCCTAAAGTCAAAGAGATACAGTCTAGATTGCTCGAAACCAAAACTGGGACCTGTATTCAGCATGCCCAGGGAGGGAATTGGAGCACAGCAGCCGTTGGCCACAGCATTAGAGGAGTGTTTGGGAGTTTGAATCTGCGAGATGCACAGCCCTTCTCCTCCCCTTCTTCTACCTTTGCCATTGTCTGAATGAGCTTCAAGAAGTCAGAATCAGCAGAAGTGTGTGGCAGGTATTGGAACAGCATTCTGACAGAGGCAAATAATGTCCCCAAATAATGTCATAAGCGGAAGAGCAGCAACACTGTCTTAGAGGCCTGTGAAGTGGAAAGGCTTGCAACAATCCCACCTCCCCAATGAGCTGTACAAAACTGAGAAAAGTGCCCTTAAAGCAGTTGTAGCATGCCAATGCCCTAAAATGGCTAACACAGGTGCACAAGTACACTTACTTCACTTGTTTGAATTACTAAACCTAGCATCTCTCATCTATAAAATACTGAGATAAGAAGAGAAAAGGACTCCATCATTCTAACCCAGAAAAAATACTGACTGAAGCAGAATATATAACATTTCAGCACTCATGTGAACATTTCTTGAGAATTCCATGCACATATATAATGAAATATAATCTTTATAATCTTATCCATCCCATTTCAACCCCTTCAACTTTCCCTAGATCTCTCCCACAACACATTCCCCTTTCCAACTTCATTTTCTCTTGAAAACAAACAAACAAACAAAAAACATACTAAGAAACAAACAAAAAAATGTACTAAGTCCAATTAGTATCAATTAGTATTGCACATAATTAAATGGTTATAGGGCCACCTAGTGGGACATGGGCAACCTACCAATGACTATATCCCCAAAGATGTTTATACCTATAGACCATACTCCCTCCTCCAGCAGGTATCAATTGCCAATAGTTCCAGCTATGGTTTTTAAATAGGTTCACAAGACCATCTATGAATTTCCTCCTGTAGATCAGGCCTCAAATTTAATTATTTAAATCGTATTATGGATCAATTGGATTTAACAATTGTACAGAATAAGCCATCCAACAAATGATGGATATACATTATTTCCAGTAGCCTATAAAATCTCTTCAAAATCAATCACATGATAGGTCATAAACCAAGCCTTAATACTCCCATAAAAAATCAAATCAATTCTTTATATCTAGCAGAGTCTACTGGAATAAAACCAGAAGTCAGCAGCAAGAGAGCCCATGGGAACCCACAAATACTTGGAGACTGAATTTTTGCATGAAGAATGTGTCATTGAAAATTCTAGGAAGAAATAATGAAATTGGTAGAATCAAATGAAAATGATAGAACAATCTTCTAGTACTTCTGAGATAACAGCTAAAGTGGTTCTGACAAGAAAATGCATAGCTATTACTGCTTACATTTAAAAATCAGAGCCATCTCAAATAAATAATCTAATAATATACTTCAAAGTACTAGAAAAGAAGAAGCCAAGCCTATATACAATAGAAGACAGGGAATACATATAAAAGCAGAAGCTTGTAAAATGGCAGCTAAAGGAGCAGTACAGACAGTAAATGCTACCAATAGCTGACTCTTTGGAAAGATAAATAAGATTGACCACCTCCTTGCAAATATAGAGATAATCCAAAATAATGTAATTAAAAATTAACATGGGGGGCTGTTATAAGAAATGACGATCAAGTACACAGGACTGTTCGAGAAGAGTTTGTGAATTTTTGGTCTGCAAGATAGAAAATCTACTAGAAATGAAATTCTTAAATATTAGCATTTACTAAAAGTAAATTAAGAAGGGTAAATAACAGTGTAGTAATGTCATGACCACTTAATGACATTTAGCTAAACACAATGGGGAATATGTCTGCTAAACCTGTTGACAACATTTTGCTAAGTGGGGCAGAGGAGAGAGTGTTTCCCCTACAATCTGGAATGAGACAAGGGTCCCAACTCTCTTTTTTCTTATCCAACACAGTACGCAGAAGCCTTAACTAAAGCAGTGAGACAAGGAAGATAAACCAAAGAGCCACAACTCAGAATGAAGATGCATCATCCATGTATGCATATTAAAAACATCCTGTACACAGAGGATCCCACAGGCCCAGACGGAAAACTTAGATTTTAGTCTTTCAGTGCCAAGGGACAAAATTAACAAACAAAATTAAGTAGCTTTTCTGTTTACCAATGATGAGGTGACTGAGAAAGAAATCGGGGGATAGAAAGTATTATATCTACAGGTACTACCTTTGAAATAATGCTGGGAATATGCCTCACTTCTGGGTGGGACTGTGCTTGTGGACAGCCACTCTGCAAATCAGTATGGAGGTGAGTAACAAGGAGGGGAAGTCATGGAATACATAACACAGAAGTGGAAGAGGGTCTGGTGGTCAAGGGGATCGACAAAAAGAAGGACTAGGGCATCGAAGGAAGGGAACAGGAAAAAGATCAACAAAACAAAGTCCAAATGAAGCTCCCATACTGAAAAATTTGAGAATTATTGCTAATTACTAAATCTAAAATAAAGAAAGGCTAAAAAGCAACTAGAAACCAAAATCATATTTTACATAATAAATCATAATTTAATATAAAACAAGTGATACCTTTAGTTCAAGGCAACAGTAAGTGAATTATAAACATATTAAATTCAAGACATTTACAGGAGAAAAAAGCACAAATTAAAAAATAAAACTTTACCAGGTATACTTTAGGCAAGGGGCTAATAATCAGAATTTACCAAGATCGGCAGAAATTAAATACCAAAAAATAAAACTGCCAATCAACACAAAGGTTAATGATTCAAAGAGACAGTTCATCAAAAGGAACACAAATGGCCAGTAACTATTTTTCAAAGTTTTCAACATCCTTGTCTACAGGACAAATAAGCTTCTTGGAGATGCTGCCCCACCCTAATCAGGATGACTATCATCAGGAAATCTGACAACAGATGTTGAGAAGGATGGAAAGAAAGAGGAACCTTATTCACTGATGTTGGCGCTGAAAATTGATAGAGCCATTATGGAAATAAGCTAGAGGTTTCTGGGCATATAACCTACCTAGTGATATTTGTATATCCATATTGAGTCTTGTTCTATTCAGCAAGACAAGCAAATGGAAACCAAGCTATATTCCCAATGACAGATGAATGAATAATGAAAATCTGGTACCTATAAAAACGGAATATTATTTAGAATTGAGCACTAAGAAAAATTGAATCACAAAATTGATGGACCTAAATGTATAGTATGTAAGTTCACCCGATACTTGAAAGAAAAACAAAATCATGTTCTTTTTCACTCAGATCCTTGTCTATAATATATACATACAATGTAAACAAATATTCATCTGGACATAGTATAACACATAGGAAGGGGAACAAGGAGAGTGGTTTTGTTGATGAGAAATGATTGAACACAAGTGAAAGATATATGAGCCATGAAAGGGATATAAAGAACAGCGTTTTTCTAGTTTTGACTCTATAATGTTTTTTCTTTCTTTTTGTAGTGGATAAGTGTATAAAGACACTATTGATAGTCTAAGTTTAAATTCCAACTGACGCACCATGGCTTCGGCTGGGCAATTGAACTGGATAGTTCACTGAGATGCATAGAGTTCGTGACATGGCAAGTATTTTTTTTGAATGGTTAGCTTAGTTGATTTACGTAATATTTTCATGAATTTGTGGGTTCATGATAATAAAGTGATTTTATATTATAAGAGAAATAAAAAAGTAAGAGTTCATTCTTTTAAACATGTATCATGGAATAAATATTGCATATGTTATATAATCAAAAAATAAAATAGAACATATGGGTACAGAGGATTTAAAAAAATAGATAATCTCAAACAGTGTTACATAAATGAGCTTTAAAACCTTTGCATAAATTGTATTTTAAAATATATTTACAGAACTGATCAATGGAGGGAAAGATTTTATACAACTCCTAAAAACAATTCAAAAGCTTATTTTGTTTTCATTTATTTATTTGCAATTTTAAAAAGTAGTGTTCAAGAGTTGACTACTTATTTCAGTTTTCTATGCCTTTTTTACATTAACTAGAAATAATGAAGATTTGTAATCTCAATGTTTTAAACAAAAAGAATTTCTTAATACATACTCCATTTAAGCACTAATAATGGACCACTCACACATACACAATCCTTACAGGTCAAACATTTTAACAAGGTGTTGTTTGGTAAATAACATACCCTCATACCCTATTTCTACATTTGAGTTCTCAGTGCCTTTGGAGGTATTACTTACCACAGGAAAAGCCCTTTAGATATATAGGTAAATTAAGGAGTTTGAGGTAAGAAAATTGGCCTGGGCCACCTTAAATGATTCCTAGAAAATAGCAGCAATCCTTTCTTGGCAAAGAGAGGGCTGAGAAGGTGGACTGAGGGAAGTCTTAAGGGCAGTCTTGGAGTAGTCATACCTCGTGATACTTTTGCTACTGGGGAAACTGAGGCATAATTTCAGGGTTCTTAGTCTTCTTAGTAAAATAATTTAAGAGCTGACACAAGAGGATAGTCAAGGCCAATTTTTGTTAGAGTTAAAAAAAAAGGCAGGGTAATGAGAGTAACACCTTCACAGTGCCTGGTGGAGAGAAGAGGAAGAGGGAGAAAGAAAATCACTGTTTTTTAAGCAACTCTATGGACTGGGGAAGGCAGAGATAATTTCATGGAAAGGGACTGAGAAATCTCAGAGGGATAGGAACACATGCCCAGCCCCTGGCAAATATCTGACAGAGGGAACAAGAGAATAAAAGAAAAGGAGAAGGTGTCCTTTTCAGAGTAAATCAGAAATGCATGCAGGCTCAACCCAGCCTCATGGTTACAGGGCCCTAGGAGACAGGCTAGAGAGATGGGGATTGCGCATTTTCACACCAAGGGATTAATTATTCTTCCCATCCTCTTAGCATGGCTTAAGGTAAATCAGCTTTCCCGAAGGGTGGTGCCTTGATCAGGTGACTGAACAATCCAACATAATAACTTTTCTGTTTGGGATAGTATGGTTTCCACACTGGCCAGAAGTTCTGTTCTCTTAGAAAGGAGGAAATAGTATTCCTTTAAAGAACTTCCACATATCTCTGGCCTTCGTTGCCACTGTAACATAGAGAGAAAGGGGGCATAAACCCGGGAAGGTACCAAGAACAGTCATCAAAACCAGTTCTCATAGGGATCCTTCAGAAGAGCATTTAGAACTCCAGCTTCCAGAACCAAAAGGATGTACATTTATGCTCTTTAAAGAAGCTCAGTTGTTGTAAGTTGAGGCAGCAATGAGAAGTAAAAGCAAGGGTTAATTCTGGCATTTAGCACCTGCAGATTAACTTACGCAGCATGTTTTTTCAGCAGCTCCTACCAACACTTAGAAGACAAGGATCTCTAGGTAGGACTGTCACATGGGATTTGCTCTCAGGAAATAAGGAAAAGAAAAACCTTGAAGAACAAAGCTGCACAGGAAGGTTCGAAGGATTCCCAGACTGCTGTCCCAGGTAAGGAAATAAATGACAGCTTCTTGACGGCTGAATGACTAGCTATGGGCTGCTTCTGTGAACACCCAGTTCTCTGGGTCTGAGAGAAAGGGCTGCACTAGGTTCCAGTAGACCAAGTACTCTAGATAAGAAGGCAGAGGTGACGCAGAACGACACATACTTAAGAGAGGGCTGAGGAGTGGAACCATGTTGGGGACAGTGAACAGAATCTGCAGGATTCAGACACAGTGCTGCTGTGCTTTGGGGGTGTTGTGTGTTGAGCATTAAGGCATGATTCAGGAAGCCACCCATGCATCACACTGTGGCGTTTACTCCAGTCTAATAAGGCCAAAGGAAAGAAGCTACGCTGGTTCACTGTGCTGCGAAGTCACACATCCATCCCTCTTGGGGTTTCTTTTGTTCTTAAAGAAGATTTATAATTTTATTTTATTTTTTATTAATTTTTAAAATTTATTTTACATACCAACCACAGTTTCCCCTTCCTCCTTCCTTCCTGTTCCTTTTCCCCACTCCCTTCTTACCCCCACCCCAATCCCCATCCACTCCTCAGAAAGAGTAGTCCTCACGTGGGAGTTAACAAAGTGTGGCCTATCAAGTCAATACGCCCTCTTGAAATTTGTTAACTCAGCCCATCTATTGCAAACTCATGGTCTGTTAATTCTGTATGCCTTTATGGATCTCCTTTTCCTTGGGGGCTCATTGGCCACCGGCTCACAAGGCCGAAGGGAACAGGTTGTGTGTATGATGGAAAGAGCTTCTGGGAGTCAGCTTCAGAGAAACAGTTCATTTTATTATTCTAGGGGTAACGTATACAAGGGTTCTTAGTATTACCTGCAGGAAGGGCACCTAATTATCATATGGGTGGGAGGAAAGAGAGAGAATTATGTGCTGAGCCATGCAATGTTTGCAGGGAGTTCTGTGAAGGGGCATCCTCCAAATAAGGTCAGGCATCTGAGCTTAAGGACACTCTCCAATTGAGGTTAGACAAAGATGAAGCCCCAATGAGAAACAGAATCCTCTATTCTGCAATGAGTTCACAGAGCTGTTGGGACATGATGGACCAGGACCTTAACAGCAGAGTTTTCCAACATACCTTTCCTACAACCTTCTCTGCCCAGATGAACTGTACATATATATGTCTTTCTGTAGCCATGCACCTTTAGGAGAGGAATGAGATAGTTGCCCCAAAGGAGAGGGAAGAAAATGGTAGTAGAAATGTCTTGGATATTTAGTATAATTTTCATCATAAAATGAGTGCCAGAAATTGCTTTAGGAAAACAAGTACTGACCAATATGATTCATAATCCACTCACAGCATTATTACACACTATTTTTAAAAAGAAAAATAAATATCCATAGTATAACATGTGTGTTGAAAAGAATGTTGCTTGCAAAGGCAATATTTCTCTTTGTATGTCACAGTGGCACATCATTACCAAAGCTAAATTTCCTGGGCCTCAGTTTCTTCATTGGCAAAATCATGTTGTAACTTTTGTTTTGTTTTGTTTTTTTCTTTGTAAGATGATATATTATTGGGTGCTTCTCCAAAACAAGACCCGAAGACAAACAAAAGGGTCCATGGAGTTGTGACCTGTGAATGATCTTGGATCCTCTTGAAGGATAGACATCAGCCTTTCACAAGACAGTTATTGCTGGCCCATTTGGTATGTTTTTCCTTTATAGTATTGAAACTTCCAGTTCTGGCTTGTGAAAGAAGTAGCCAGAGCTGAGTTCAGATACCACCATTGTGCTGACCGTTGACACTGCTGGATCACAAATCAGACAATTGTGCATACAGGTGTGGGTGGGTGGGGGACAATCAAAGACACAACAATGGGAAAGATATCTTGGGAGAGATGTTGAGAGCTGTGCCATACTGTTGAACACAAATAAACAAGAGTGGAAACACGCAATTTCAGTTCTCTATCGTGTGAAGTAATTCAGGGCAGCAATATTTCTTCCAAAAGGGGATTGTGAAAGACTCTCTATTGTATTGAAAATATTAGAGAAATATCCTTCAAAAGGAGCAGCCCAGTTTGTGTCATGCCTCAGTGGAGTCTTTTATTTACTCTGTAAGTACCTAGACCTGATCTGAAGGGTTATCTTTCATCTGTGTATGCAAGCTGCAGAGAGCTTGAGTGATAGGCTTGTCCCCAGGGCTTTCTCTAGCCCTCTTCTCTTGTCCGCAATATTACTAAACTTTAAACTAGAGCCTCTCAATTGATTTAGAGGCAGCAACTCTCAGTTGAACATTCAATAGAAAACAATTTGGTGGTTGTCTTTCAAAATGATTTTACTACATAGACCTTAAAAAACAGAACAAAATCCAAACCAAACAAACAAAACAAAACAAACAAGAACACCACTTTGACCTGAAGGCAGGCAAAGCTGCCTGAAAACTTGGTGGTTGGGCTTGTTCTTAAGCAAGAGGGTTTAGGGACAGGGAAGGTGAAGTGTCCTCCTGAAGAGTTTCCATGTCCTTCACATGACTACCAGATGGATCGAAATGTTCATTTCAGAGCAGGGAATGGAAGGCTAAGAGCTTATGCTTTCTGCATTTATTCCCCCTTATTCTCAGGTAACAGTACACTGCGTATCTCAAATGTCCCTCTGAAAAATACCAGAGTTTCTGAACCCTATGTCATTAAATAACACCTCCGTGATAACTTTCAGATACATGGGTCGTAAGCTTTGGACCCCCAACGTTAACAATCAATTCACAATTCATAATTTAAATTCAACCAACTGAGTCAGGGAGCATGGAAACTTAAGATACCCTTTATAACAAACAACCCTTGACATCCTCTGTAAGGAACAACCTCTCAGAGGCACACTACACCCCTTCCAGACTTATACATGGATTATTCAAATGATAATCTATCGATCATGTAGAAACCTTGGCCTTCACCGTAGATAATGGTACTGCTTGTAGGTAACAACTCACTGGGAACCCTTTAAACTTAAGTGGGTTCATGTGTAGGAGACAATTTTTCCACAGAAAAGCAAAGCACCTCCATACTGTAAATTGTTTTGCTCTCTGTGCCTAGCTTCCCCCTATTATTTCACTTGCCTATCATTGGCAACAGCCATTTAACTGCATACTTACTCTTAACAGAAGAGCTTGGTGGTGCAATGTAAGACTTTTTGTTTGATATTTACAATCTCTTCTCCTACCAAGGAAACTTGAATAAATAAAATGTGTATGCATATGGTGCCGGGCATATTGATCCTGAGCTCTTAGATGACAGGCTGGGAGCTGCCTTTAATAACAGGCAGTCATACCCACTGGTAGAGCTAAGAAAGAGTTCAATGGCTTTGAAAAAATTCCTTATCTATGTCAAAAGATAAATAATATCCAAGGAGCTCAGTGAAGCCAGGATTCAAGGACCTCCCCCCAAGATTCTTTATGAACCCACTCTGGATAAGCAATCTGCTTACTTGAAATGTATGTGTCACTTGAGCATAGATCATGTTATGCATCAAAAGCAAAGCTTTTTCAAATATAATTAAGGCCCCAAATCAGTTGTTAATGAATCTATCAAGTCAAGAACCATCCTACCTGTATCTCGTGATCATGTGAAAGGCCCTTAGGGTAGCTGGAAACTCCCTGAAGAGAGGGGGTTATGGGACCCTCCCTACTTAACTCAACCACCTCTCATAGCCTATAAATCAGAATGAGAATTAGTCAATGGCATGCGCCAAGGAGAAAAGTACAAAGAATAATAAGGATAAATTGGCAAAAGTCTGAGGAATAAATGTGGGCCTAACACCAGGGATGCTTATGAATGTTGACTTAAATGAAGATGCTAACTTTATTAACATAGTTCTAAAGACTTGGGACTTAACGTGCTGTGTTTTGTATTATTAATGATGCATTGAGGTAGAGAAGGAAGAAGTGCTCATCATACTTCTCCCTGTTCTCCCTTCTCACCATGAAGTCAGTGCTGGCTTTTATAACTCTTTAACTATACATTGCACAGTCCCTTTACTCCAGCACCAACTAAGGAACTGGTTAGAGTTCTTTGCTAAGAGGGTCACTTGGTCCCTTATCTTTCCAGGATGTGGGTAATCAGAAACCCTGCTAAGGATGTGCTGTCTTTTACTGACATAATAACTGAACACTGTAGTGATATTTCATTTGTATTTTAATAAATAAAGCTTCCTGAAAAACAGAATGCAAAACAGCAACACTAGTCAGGCATACAGGACAGGCAGTGGTGAGACACACCTTTAATCCCAGCAGCCATATTAGTGAGCCATAGAGGCCAGGAGTTAGTGGTGCATCTCTTTAATCCCAGCACTAGAGAAGAATATGAGGGCTGGATGAGAATGGAACTCACTCTCTTTCAGTCTGAACATTTCATAGAGGTCAAGAGCTCTCTAGTGGATTGACTGCCTTACTTTTACTTTTCTTTCACTTTTTTACTTTAGTTTTTACTTTATTTTTTTTTGGTTGAGTCCCAAAAGCAGTTTCTGGGTTTTTATTATTCATGTAATGTTTGGCATTCAATGTTTGAGGTATGAATTTATGAAAAAGCCACTTAACTGTGACTTTTTAGACACAGCCACAGGCTGGAGTTTCACGTGGAGCTCCTGCATGTGTTGCTCCAACCCACCCAGCTAGGTTCTCTTTTCTTTTTTCCCCCCAGGCCTCTGAGAGAGTTCAGAATTTTGCTGTTGTAGCCTTTCTGAAACAGTCTCCAGCTCTCGTTCAAACTCAAGAAGCACCTGGGCTCCAAGTGCCACAGGACTCATCTGACCTAGAATGGCCGATTCTGCCTTAAGGCAGACCCATGCCACTATGCTTTCTCTCTTCCAGCAATCCACTGTGTGTGTTTTCAGATAACAGGTTCTCTCTCTCTCTCTCTCTCTCTCTCTCTCTCTCTC
>LOEQ01004508.1:121245-148825 GCA_001685075.1 Bramus lutescens
GACCTTTGGAAGAGCAGGCAATGCTCTTAACCTCTGAGCCATCTCTCTAGCCCACAATCAGTCTTTCTAAAAAAGGGGGGAGGATATGATATAGAAATGAATACATGGGTATGGAATTTGATTTATTGATACAAATTTAAGATTCATTTTCTATATTTCTACTCTTGTTTAAGTTATTATAATTCATTTAAAAATTTAGTGTATAATTTAAAATTACAGATTTATAGATAGTCATTTATAGCAGTCAAACTTACAATCATGTTACTTAGGTTTTCTAGATGTACAGATATATATTTCAGTTAGAGAGATAATCTTCAACACTTCAAAGAATTACAGAATATGGCATTTAAAAGGTTATAAAAACAGACTTTTATCAACAGGGAGTCAAGTCTGCTTCTGGCAGTGCCAATCACAGAGGGTAATGGACATTGAAGAAATTTGTTATAGAATTTACCTTCAATGAGACAAGGCTAGACATTTGGGCATGAACTGTTCTTGCCTTGACTGCTTGGCAGTATTCTATATAAACTGGACACACAGGACACACAGAAAAATGACTGCTGAACTTGTGAAAAGTGAGAAGTCCTTCCAAATTTGTGCTTCAGGAAAGAGTCTGCCAGACATTCTTCAGGGCACAGAAGAAGATAGTGATTGATAAAATGCCAATATAGGCAAAACAGTCTTTCAAACCTCCTACTTCATGGAATAGTCTGCCAGATACTATAGGTACATTACAGAATAACTTTGTGTGACTTTCCAGGCAGCAAGATGTCTCTGTCAAATAGTTTTTGAAGTTGCTTATATTGAATTTCCTGTTTATTTAGGTAATATCAGATCCTTCTGGATTTGAAGACAGCTATAGATTTTTTAAGTTATGATGTAAGGTAAATTAAATATGAAACTTTAGACTCACAAAAATACAACAGATGTTAGAATATTTTCTTTAATTTTACTAGACACAAAAGACTAACTATTATAACTGTAATTCTTGTTTGGTGCCTGTTTTGTTATATGTAATTTTACTATATTAAAGTTAAAATATTTTATATAGAAAGGGGAAATGATGTGGGATTCTTCTCAGCATGCTATACAGATGTTTTATTAGCAGTAGTTAATAAAGAAGATGCTTTGGCCTACAGGAGTGCAGAACATAGCTAGGGAGAAAAACTAAACTGAATACAGGGAGAAAAAAAGGCAGAGTCAGATACCATGTAGCCAGCATAGAAGCAAGATGTGAGGTAACAAACCACGAGCCCTGTGGTAAAATATAAAATAACAGAAATGGGTTATTTTAAAATATAAGAGCTAGCTAGAAATATGCCTGAGTGGTTGACCAAACAGTATTCTAATTAATATAAGTTTGTGTAATTATTTGTGTCTGGGTTGCCAGGAAATGAAAGCACAATCTCCATTTGCATTCTAGGGGCATCGCATCAAGTAAATTGGTATTTTAGTAGAAACACTTCCAGTATTTCAGGGTATTTCATTTTCCTCTTCCATGATAGAGTGTTCTTTGGATGCATATTCCATTACAAACTCGATGTCCACTGAAAACATCCCTCTTCTTCATAGCTCATAAAACCTGCAGCCAAACATAGGTCACATATAAACAATAACTTGTTAAAGCAAAAAAGAGCCATGAATTAGAAAGAAAAAAAAAAGAAGTGTCCATGGAAGGGCTTAGAAGCAGGAAAAAGATTATGGAAATTATGTAATTTTAATCCCCCCAAAATAGTTTTTTTTTAAATTGAAATAGGTTTTATGGCCATGTGCTCCAGAAACAAGAAATTTGTACTAGAGCACACCAAGTTTTAGTCACACATTTTTCTCTCAGGATGTACATCTTAAACATGTAAAATAACAGTTCTTTTAGGCAGGGCAATGCCATTTTATTCAATTCTATTTTGGTCAAACAAGTGTATCTTCTGTAATTTAGTTTCATAATAAGTTCAATTCTTTTATTTACATTCTTGAATCACTGTTCTGCATATGCTAGAAATGACCAACCAGAACATTTATCAATTTTCGTATGATATTTTGTGTTCTGACAGATAATCTAGTCTCTTACCTGGAGATTAGAGTGGAGCTAACCACTAGTTGACCATAGCACTCAGGATGAGGTGGCTCATGCCTTTAACCCCAGCACTCTCGGGGTGGAGACAAGAACACAAAGTGGGTGGAGACAAAATCTCAGCCACCATTTGGTCTGAGAATTTGGAGAGGTAAAAAGTGAATGTGGCTGCTCCTTTGCTTCTCTGGTCTCCCAGCTTTATCCCAAAATTTGACTCTGGGATTAAGACAAATAAGGATCACACTTCAATCAAGCGTCTAAAATTTATTACCTCACTACTTGTTTCTAACGTGTACTACTTTCAAGAAAGGAAAGCTTTCATGCTCCTTTTTGCCTATCCCTTTCTGTGCGGGGACTACATACACCTCTTTGAAGTCGGTCAGTGAACTCAATTCTTATACAGGTCTCTCTTCCTTTGTAAATTTGCAATAAAATCCAGAGAAGTCAGAGGTCACTCATTCACTGTTCTATATTCCTTCTCGCTGACCAGTTACGGCACAGCCTTGAAGCAATTGCAGGATTTTCTTTCCAGTACTGGGCAGCCGAAGATGGATTTAGTGTTCAATGCAACTCTCAACTGCATAGTGTAAGACAAGCCTTAGCTACAAGAGATATTGCTCTAAATAGAAATAAAAATAAACAGAACTTGAGAAAAATGGAGAAGAAAATTCTAAGGACCTAGAAACAAAAGGGAATAGAAAGAAATAAGAGATTAGAGCAGTGATGCATTTAAAGAAAATCAAATTTAAAAATCGAAACAATGGAAACTCCTGCAGCTTTTTGCCTACACTGTTTCCCCTACAGTGTATACACGAAAATATTCCTCCTATTCTGGTCTGAAGGCAGAAACCATGCTTCCATACACAAATCTTCTTGCTGCTGAAATGTACTGACTCAAATTTATGATTTTACAACTCAGTGGTGGTTGAGTTCCTTAATCTAAGAAATTAGTTTAATCACAAGAACAAGGTCATTGCCCTGGGGAGTGGGATCAAGGCTGCATGATCCAACATAAGAAAATTTGTCTCAGAAACATTTTTCTACAAGGCTGGAGGCACTGCTGTTCTAGAACTAATATGCTTTCTGAGGGATAAATCATTCCATACACTCAGAAGTTTAATAAACAAAAATCTTTTTAATAACAGCATGTATCTAGTGGTGGTTAATGTTAAAAGAGGAGCCTGCCTGGCACTGATCTTGCATTAAGTATCTTTTAGGTTCAAGGCCAAGGTCATATTTTGAACAATTTAAATAGGGACAAGAGAAGGCATGTCTAGCTACTTAGGCAGATGGAGATTTCCAGAGGAAAGCTATCTTTCTGATCATGCATTATGATGTAAATATATCATAATGTATGGTTTAAAACATAAATAGATCATAATGTATGATCTAAAAGACACATTTAAAAGCTGTATCAATGCCATAGTCCTACATATACAAAGGAAATAGAACACAATTCATAAAAAAATGGGAAAGCCATCTATCCACAATGTTAAAGATGTTCTTAAATGAACAGCTGTTCTGAGTTATTCAACCTCAAAATAAGGCTTCTTTTTAACTAACCCTGCCTGCTGTCTGTCTCATGACTGTGAAATTACTATATAGAATTTCATCCTTTAAGCTTTATTTCAGATATATGGGTGTTTGCCCACATGTGTGAAGTACCCACAGAGGCCAGAAGGAATCAGATCCCTTGGAACCTAAGTTACAGGAGATGGTGAGCATCCACGGGTTTTAGCAACCTAACCTGTGTCCTATTCAACAACACCCATTGCTCTTAATTGTTAAGCTATTTCTAAAGTCACATTTTTAAAAATTTATTTTTAAACATTTTAATTAAAATGTATTATATGACTTTGAACTTTCCTTGTCCTCTCTCCATTCCTTTCCAAATTCTTCCCTTCCAATTCATTTTTTGTTAAGTATGTGTGAAGAAGTATGTGCACATATATGAATAAAATCTGCTGGGTCTGCTTCTATTGGTCATGTGTTATGGTTTGAGGACAAAAGATGCTGTTTTGGATACATAAATAGGGAGTGCATGCCTGCCTGAGGCTAACTCACACACTTGCAGGAGAATTTTTCTCTTTATTGAGCAACTTGAGTCTGACCCTAGGCTGCCTTCGACAGAAAACATTATCAAAAATAGGAAACATTGAGTGGTAAATAACTAAGCCAACACTTGCTGGTGCCATGTCCTTGAAGTTCAAGAGCTGCAGGGAAGACTATGAACACTGCCTGGGTCAATCACAGTCCCCATAGGTTCCATGGACCACCTACCATATATATCCCATTGATCCTTTTCACCTTGGTTGACTTTGAAATCCTGAAATTCCTCCATCCACTTCCTAAGGCCTGTGCTACTATGCCTTAGTTGGCATCAACTTCATCTAGTGAGTCATTAGAATTTTGGGATGACTAAGATGAGCAGTTACACTTAAGTATACTCAAAAATCACTTATCTCTGTGTGCCTGGGTTTCACCATCTGTAAAATAAGAAAGTCCTCTACCCTAGTCCCTTGATGAATTATAGTAGTCTCAAAGATAAAGAAATACAATAGTGTTCATAGTCTGAAGTCAGTGGACTTTATAAAATGAGGCAATTCTCTGGCATATAATTGTGGTACTGAGAAAGTGATATAAATGTTTAGTCCCCAGAATGAACAAATAAAAGAATGTATGATAGTGAACATATTTTATATACAAAGAGAATTTATTATTCAAATTGTCCTATGTTCTTCTTCTCTTTGTATGAAATTATGTTTACAGTCTGAAAGGAAGATAATAGTTTACTGTTGTAATATTTCTTCTAATCATATTTGAGCACCAATGAGACAACTCAGTGGGAAAGGTCTGTGGTGTACAAGGCTAGAAACCTGACCTCAATCCCCACAGAACATCAAGCTATGGTAGGAGATGAGTTGTTTACCAATTGTCCTTATTTATTACATATCTACCAGATAAATGAGAATGCTTCTTTAAATACACACATGAAGTATTTACTATTTCTTCTATTAAGCATTTTAACATTAACATTTTTAAATTGTGTTGACAAAACAGCACACATTCAGAGTGCATCATCCACCCTTGCACTTGTACTCAGGAGGGGTACACATGAGCATCATGAGTTCTAATGTATCATTGAATCATTACTGACATCCAAGTCAGGATGAATAATAAACAAAATCTCAAGGGAAACTGAAAATATGAAAAACAAAACCAAGAATAGCAACCTACCACCCTTTCAGACACTCTTACTTGAAAAGTACGATCACACACTGTCTGATATTTAAATAACCAAAGGAACATTTCGATGATGGGAATACCTTTCTACACATTATAGCTGAAAAATACCTATCACTGGGTAAAAGCACAATAGAAGATAAACAAAGGCCGCAGAAGGAAATAAAGATCACAAAATAAACTTCACTAAATGGATTTACCACACATATAGAACACTTTAGTATCTACCTCAAATGTTTCAAAATAGAAGCCATAATTCAGTGTTCTCCAACATCAGCCTTGAGTGAATGTGGCAAGTAATTTACTTCCTTCAAGGCTATGATGAAAAATAATTTTGTACTTGAATCTGAACACAACTATGATGTCTAAAGTCTTTAGCAAATTGTTTATATAAATAGGATTTTTCTTTGTATGAATTTGTCCCTATTTACAGACCTCAAAATTATATAAATAACCTAGAAAATATTTACAATGCTAGAGACATGGCTGGGGGGGTTAAAAAATGCTCATTCCCAGGACCAAGGTCACATTTTTGACAACTTCCTGTAATTCCTGTTACAAGAAGATCCAAGGAACCAATGTTCTCACAATATATAGAATGCACACTCACATACCCATACAAACACAAACTGACATCACATAGCTACAATTAAAACAACCATTTAAACAATTTTTCACTCATGAACATTTTTCTCTTGTAAGCATTCACTTCTGTAACACAGGAGTTAAGACATCTAACTGCTTACTTACTGAGTTTTTCTTTGCCATGAATTCGGTCACATAAACAGAAAGCAAACACTTAGGCTTGAAGTAGGACAAATCAATCCTCCTAAGTAGGTGGTATCACCAGATTTAGGAAATGCTGCTCTGCTAGAGACAATATGTCACAGGGGGTAAGCTTTGAGAATTTACATCCACACACCATTTGCAATTCTCACTCTCTGCTTCATGCTACAATTTAAGGACGTGAGTTTTTTAGCTCCTGCTTTAGCTGTCATGTCTGATACTTGTTGCTGTGCCACTTTCATGGTGAGCCTATATCCCTCTGCAACCAAGGGCCAAAATAAATGCTTTTATAAGTACACACAGACATTATATCACAACAGAAAAGGAACAAGTACACATCCATAAAGTTACCACTTGAATTTGTTATTTCATGCAATTGAAGAGAAGCATAAAATCTAAAAGGGTTACATTATCATTTAAATTCATAGGGCAAGTGCTACAGTTCTGGAAGGAAAGGTATGCTGACTATCTCGTATCAGGCTATACCTACACCTATGAAGGAAAGGTATCCTGGATACCTATACCTGTGAGGAGAACGGAATCCTGTCTGTCAGGAAGTCAGACTATACCTAAAGTTGTGTTACAGTGGGGAATGATCTCCATGCTGGATATAACAGTCCTGTTCCTCTCTAAGAGAGATCCCTTTATCCTACAAACACATAAGGCTTCATAAAATTTATAAATTCATTTTCTTCATGACTTTGCTGGTGCAATCAATATGAAAATGGACATTATAATGCTTGAACAGATTGTTGACACTGTCATTTTTTTTCTACAGAATAAATACTGTTGGTTATCTGATTGTAAGTGTGTTGGTAAAGATCTTACCAAATATTTTATAAGTAGAAGACTTTACCTTCTTTTTCAGGTACTCAGAGATTATTGCAATATGCAAAGGTTTTATCAGGTTGATTGTACACAAAGTTTTACTCCTGTATAAAGTGCAAAACATTACCACATTAACAATATTTATAGTCTCACTGCAGCATGACTTTTCTGATGTTTTTGAAGACTACACTGATTAAATTCATAGGGTTTCTCTCCAGTATGGGTTCTTCTATGCATTCAGAGATAATTGTGACATCCAAAGGCTTTATCACACTAATTCCATTCTAGGGTTTCTCTCCAGTGTATTCTTTTATGCATATGAAGATGAAAAAGACATGAAACAGATTTACCACACTGATTACATTCATACAGTTTCTCTCCAGTATGCGTTCTTTTATGCCTTTGAAGAGTAGTGTGATAAGCAAAGGCTTTACCACACTGATGACATTTATAGGGTTTCTCTCCAGTGTGTGTTCTTTTATGCATTTGAAGAGTACTGTGATGAGCAAAGGCTTTACCACACTGATGACATTCATAGGGTTTCTCTCCAGTATGTGTTCTTCTATGCCTTTGAAGATGACTGTGGCATGCAAAGCCCTTACCACACTGATTACATTCATAGGGTTTCTCTCCAGTATGTGTTCTTTTATGCCTTTGAAGACTACTTTGACATGCAAAGGCTTTACCACACTGATTACATTTGTAAGGTTTCTCTCCAGTATGGGTTCTTTTATGCATTTGAAGACTACTTTGGCATGTAAATGTTTTATCACATTGATCACAGTCATAGGGTTTCTCTCCAGTATGTGTTCTTTTATGCCGTTGAAGACTACTTTGACACGCAAAGGCTTTACCACACTGATTACATTCATAGGGTTTCTCACCAGTATGGGTTCTTTTATGCAACTGAAGAGCACTGTGTTGAGTAAAGGCTTTACCACATTGCTTGCATTCATAGGGTTTCTCTCCAGTGTGTGTTCTTTTATGGATTTGAAGAGTACTGCAATGAGCAAAGGCTTTACCACACTGATTACAGTCATAGGGTTTCTCTCCAGTATGTGTTCTTTTGTGCCTTTGAACAAGACTGTAATGTGCAAAGGCTTTACCACATTGGTTACATTCATAGAGTTTCTCTCCAGTACATGTTCTTTCATATCTTTGAAGGTGACTGCCATATGCAAAGGCTTTAATACATTGAGTATATATAGAAAGTTTCTCTCCAGTTTCATATCTTTCATGCCTGCAACAATAATTGGCACATATAAAAGCTTTACTACATTCAATACACTGCTGAATCTTCATATCTATGTGAAGTTTACTATTTTCTCAATTATAAAGAGGAATCAGATATTAAGGTTTTATTGCTGTGTTTAGACTCATGTTGTGCCCTTTAATTAAGTGTCATTTTGCATCTTTGAAGACACCTGTGATGGTAAATTCCTTTATTTCATGGCTCACTTTACAGAAACTTTTTTCTATGATGTTTTTCACATATTTAAAGAGAACTAGATAAAGTCAGAGCTTTACCACCTTTACTGCATTCATAAATTTTCCTATACTGTGAATGATATTACATTTGCTAAATGAACTAAAACTACTGAAGTATTTACACAGTCCTAGAACTCATAGGGTTTTTCTGCAGTGTGAGTTTGTTGATGTATTAACAGTGATGGTGGAAAACCAATTACTTGCATACTTGAATCAAATTTGGTAAGTATACTCAACATGGGGACCACATATCTTATAAATGTTCTGAGAGAGAGGCATAATTACATTTTTCCATATCCCTATGCTCATATGCTTCTATCAAGAGTAACATATGGTATACATAGTAAAAGAAGAACAACAAATAAAAGATTTCCCCATTGAATTCTCACATATTGACTTTCTATTCCTCATAGACTTTTGGTATAGGAATTAAAGTTTATCCACAACAACTGTCCCTTGACTCTTGATTCAAACTGCCCCTCTCACTAAACTTAGCACAGAAACAAGTATATAAGTAATACAAGCTTTACTACGGACTACTGGCTATTAGAAGCTTAAGGAGTAATACTCATCACCTCCTCAATAATATGAGTAGCATGAAATAAACAAATTAGCAGATCTACAGCATAATTCTCATGGTACTATGATTCAAAAGGTGTTATTTGTTAAGGTGGTGGTTCCTTGTCCTCTTTCTTAAAAGAATGCCTTTAAAATGCAATTCACCTACCTGAAATTGAGATGTACTGTTTCAGGAGAATGTAATAATCATCAATGCACTTTAAGCTGTGCTTATTTATGCTACTGCTTTTGTTTAAAACTTCCAGGACACATTACAATATCATCAGAGGTACATTTGTAGGAACTTGCACATGAAAATTACCTGTCATATCTTCTAGAACTTTGACAATGTTCTTCAATATTATGATCTTCCCAATTGTATCCTAAAATATAGTACCAGAAAATGCATATTATTGAACATTCTGCAAAATTTAAGTTACTATCTCTATTGAACCTTAGAACCATGGCTGACTTATTCATCTCATTCTTCTTCTTTCTCACTCAAATTACAAAAGAGCATCAATAACCAAGGAACAGTTGTCCTTTTATTTGGAAACGTGAAGGAAAATTCACTTTTACCTATAGTAGTGAGGTTCTTATAGGTCTCCAGCATCACATCTTTGTAGAGATTCTTCTGGGAAGGATCCAGCAAATTCCACTCTTCCGAAGTGAAGTTGATATGTATATCATCATAGGTCACTGCATTCTAAAATATCCCATACATGTGTACATCAGAAAGCGTAATATTGACAATATTGTAGATGTATACTTCTTTGCAGTACAGTCATATAATTCTAGTGTTCCCCACTCTCATTCCATAACATAGGTAAATCATCAAGTCACTTTACAAGGAAACTGAATAAGAGGTTCAAATCTGTCATTTCTGTATCCTTTGAATGGGCTATCACCCATTCTTGCAAGAGAAATGTCTACTAACAAACAGAGAGAGACAAGTAACCAGATCAACAGTATAGAGTACACATGAGAAAATTTCTATGAAGAATTACTAAAAAACTACAAGAGAAAAATAGGATGGACAAACTGGGTGTATTGACTCATGCTTTTAACCACAGCACTAAGAAGGCAGAGGCAGGTATATCTGCCTCTGAGTTGAATGCCATCCAAGTTAATGCAATCAAGTCCAGGACATGCAGAAGTACATATTAAGACCTTGTCTTCACTGCAAAAATCAGTCAAACAAATAAAAAAGAAAAAGAATTCAGAGGTTTTTACTGAAGTTCCTACAAAGAGGCATGCATTCACTCTAGTTCTGTATTCACCTTCCAGGAACCTAAATTACTCTAATTTAAACTGTAACAGCAATAGAATTTGACAAAAAAGCACTTCATGTTTAAGTAGTTACAAATGGATAGATGAAAACACTAGCAATATAAATGTTTGTCATAAATATTAGACACAGGGATGGGGAGACAGCTCAGTAGTGATGCGTTCTTGCTGGTCTTGCATATAGGTGGGCACAATTGCCAGTTCTTACATGGGGATCACAACTATCCATTATTCCAAGTTCAGGATTTCTGAGATCACTGTGAGACCAGGTACCCTTGTAGTACATATCCATACAGGCAGTTAAAATAGTCACATTTATTGAAAAAAATCAAACAAACACAACAAGCAGGAAGGAGTTCATGTACCTGTAATCCAATGACTCAGAATATTCAAGCAGTATTGTCATATATACATGCCATCCTGAGAATCAGAATGATACCCTCTGCTCAATTTTCAAATCCAAGATGTTCGTGAAGCTCAGCAGAGGAGCATATGCTTGACATGTGAAAAACCTATATTCCAGGGCCATCACCAAATAATATCAAAACAAATAAAGCCATAAATGTTGGCCCACCTTTACTTTCAGGACTTTGGAGTCAGATACAGAGAGACCTCTGCGTGTGAGGTCAGCCTGGTATACAAAGCTATGTTCAGGACAGTCAGGGCTGCACAGACAAACCTTGCCTTGAAAAAACAAACAAAAAATTAAAACAGCAGGCTACCAATTGCCTTAACACTGAATAACAACTGTTTGTACTATATTTTATGTGCTGTAGAGATAGAGTCTACAATGGTGTGGAAGACATGATAGTATGAGAAGGAAGATAGCTGATTATTTTCAACCACAACACAGTAAACATGTGCTGTGTGAGCACATTCTGCTCCTTCAGCCAATAGCCTTTAAGATACCAGACCACTTGGGCATGGTCTCTTATACTGTAAAAGCAGCTGTAAACGTGCACCTGCTCTCTTGCTTCCAGCTCCCACTTCAGGCTGCTAGACTCTGCTCCTGTTTGCGCAGAGGACTGTTTTCCCCTTAAATAAATAACCCTTTTATTATTCATAATTCTGAACTGGTGTGGGATTGTTTGGTGACTTACGTCATCATCTGGCACCAGACCATTTGGTTTTAGAATGCCCCCAGCTCTGCTGCACGCTGCCAGTTTGGAGTGCATCCGTGGCCTGTGCATGGAGCCAGCAGTTCATTTGGATATAGAATTCTCCTGAATTGGTGGCTTTTTTTTTTTGCTACAAATTGGCTGCAGTTCTTTATATTATCTCATTACTTGCCTCAGAGCAGCTTCCAGACCCCACAACCTTGCTCCAGTGTCTGTATGCTACCACCACACACCACATGGAAATTCAAACAGGATACGAGCTTTCCTGGGTGCCCGCTGTTATCTTGTTATCCCTGTGCTGCTGCATCAGGACCAACCACAGTGCACACAGTCTGTGATATCTATTAAATAACTAATTTTTGATTGGAACATATCTTTCAGCATTTCACACTAAAATCAGATTAAGACTAGTCACGCGATTCCAGGAGTGCTGCTGGGTCCAGCTGGGTTTGTTTCATAGGGGGCACACAACAACTACTGGCAGGTAATGATTATTGCACCTAATCCAGCTAGTTAAACCACAGGTAAGATTTAATATCCAAAATATAAATCATAAGTTGTTAATTTAAAAGGGCAATATGTCAGACAATCTAACTATCCAAGGTTTCAATAGCCTCTTTACTTATACCATGTGCAAGGTTTTACAAGACTTATATGATGTCCCTTCTACATCACTAGTTTTGATTTTAGGGATTAGTCTTGTCCTCAATGTTTTTTTTTTATTAAAAATATGGCTTGACATAGGGCTAAGAATGAGGTGTTTTTAGAAATGGTACAGGCTTTACAGACTGATACAAGGCTTCTCAAAAAAGAGGTTGCAAATCTGAAGAAGGATACGAGTAACTAACAAAACTCAGTCTACTGAGGTACTTTTAGAAATGGTACAGACTGATATTAATTTATTTAAAGGAAGATTCACCACTCCAGAGAAGGATACAGCCGAACTGGCTCATAAAATATAAACCCAATCAATGACAGTGGCTACTGAAACATTATTTGAGAGAATTCACACTGTTGAAGGTATTAATCAGACTCTGTCAAAGGGGTATGACAGATTAACTGATAGAATGTCTCTCCAGGAAGGTAATATGCATGCTATAAAGATTATGTTCAAGGATGGGACATTATCTCTACTGGACAGACTTCTTCACTTTGAATCCTCAATGAGGGCATTAGAGCAGAACACTGGACAGGAGGTCCAGACATTACAAAAGATTTGAAAAGATTGAGGAAATTATCGAATTTGATGACCAGGAACAAAAGGTAAAATGGCAAAATTTAACCTCAACGGTACCTAAAAATCTCTGGGATAGCTTCCCCAGAGTTCTGCTTGTCTTTCCAGTAATAACATCAGAAAAAGTATTTGGCCCCAAGAACCATAAGGTTGTCAAAGAATATTCATGAGAGCCTATACGTATGACTGATCTAAAGGAAATTAAACAAGGAATTGTAACTTGCGGACTACATTTGTCCTTTTATTAGGGAAATGGTCAAAAAGTGGTCTTTCAGTACCAAAGCAACACCTCAAGATTGGACTCAGTTAAACTCAGCAGTCCTAGAAAGTGGACCACAATTATTTTGGAGGTGCTTTTTTAAAGAGGAGGCAAGAATTTTAGAACAACAAGAAAAAGCAAAAGGACTTGAGATTTCCCTAGATCAAATTCTAGGTGAAGGATTTTACTCTGATCCTCAGGATCAAGCTCTTTATGATGACCACACCTTGTCCCTATGTAGCACAGGAGCTTTAAAGGCTTGGGACAGGATTCAGGAACTAAGAAAGACAGTTGAATCATATCTTAGGTTAAACAGGGTCAGAGAGAACCTTTTAGTGACTTTTTGCAAAGACTAGCTAGCTAGGACTTTACAAATAGGGTTAACTGAACCAAAAGCTAGACATATAATTGAATCTTTGGCTTATGAGAATGCCAACATAGAATTCAAAAGGTTCCTTGAGCCTTTAAAGATTAGATCAGCACCCATAGATGAATGGGGTCTTGCATACAATGAATGTTGTGACACTTGACTTTGGTCCTGAAGCTTGGGTAGAAAAAGCAATTTCCAATGGTAAGAGAAGACATCAAAATACAAAATGTATTAATTGTGGTAGAATGGGACATCTGAGAAGGGATTGTAGACAACAGATTCTTAGGAATAATATCTCCTCTGCAAATGGCAGAAAGATATGTAAGAGGTGTGGCAACAGCCGACATTGGACCAATGAATGTAGGTCAATGAAAGACAAAGCAACCCAGTACCAATAGAAAATGTCATGGGGGGGACCCAAGAGTCCCCCCCAAGACAAATGTGGTCCAGTCATTCCCAGTTACTGTGGAGAATGTGTCTCGCCAGGAAAATTAAAAAATCCAATGCCTACTGTTAACAATACTGGTCTGAATGATGGGTTAAATGTGGAGGAGGAATCAAAAACTTCAGCAGGACAGAGGAAATGTATATTCTGGCAGACTTCTATAAATGATCAAAGACCAAAGCTAAGAGTGTGTATAAATGACATTTTTTATTGAAACCTTACTAGACATGGGTGTGAATGTAAGTACCATTACTCCAGATCTTGGCATCCAAATTGGCTTCTTCAAGAGGTAGATGTTCCTGGGAATTGGAACCCTACCTCAGGTAAAACAAAGCACAAAATGGATTGAATGCATAGGACCAGAATAACAAATAGAAAGACTGAGGTCATATATCACCAATAGTGCAGTGAACTTGTGGGGTCATGACATAATGCAGCAATAGAATACCCAGATTAACATTCCTGCAGCCCCAAAAATTTATGTTTCTGAGGAAAATATTAGAAGATATTATAGGTGATGGACACCAGCCATACAGGCTGTATAAGGACACAAAGCAATTTATAAACCTTCACAGATACCAACCGCCCTACCTTTAAAATGGTTAACTGAGAAACCAATATGGGTTAAGCAGTGGCCTCTAGCTGAAGAAAAGTTACAGGATTTAAAACAGCTGGTACAAGAGCAACTAGATGCTCAACATATTGAAGACTCAACCAGCCCTTGGAATTCTCTTGTATTTGTTGTTAAAAAGAAATCTGGAAAATGGAGAATGGTGACAGATCTAAGGGCTATCAAAAAGGTTATTCAACCTATGGGCCCTCTACAATCTGGAATTCTCTGGAATTCCTCTGCCTTGTCTGTTACCAAAGGGATGGCCTCTCTATCAATAACTAAATTTCCTAAGAAAGAAGTGATATGGAAATGTTCAAAAAAAAAGATAGAGAAAAGTTTGTCTTCACAGTGCCTACTTATAATAATTCTCAGCCTACTAGGAGATATCAATGGACCGTCCTCCTACAGGGAATGAGCAATATCCCTACCCCGTGCCAATACTTTGTTATATTGTGTTATATATTATTCCTACACCTGATCAAGATACTTAAAGAATGTTTACATTTTGAGGTCATGGTCCTCATTTGTTGCACATTTGTTTTCAGATTATTTAATATTCTGACATGAAGCTTTAGTCTTTAAGTTATACAGGTATTAATTATTATAGGTTAATAGATGTTCATGTTGCGGTACATAGAGTCAGAACAATTAGGTTCTTCAGATACACAGAATTTGTATTCTATTTAGATAGGTAATCTTCAACCACTTCAAGGATCTTCGGAACATGGCATTTAAATAACCTAGGGTTCTGTTGACATGAAACATGATTGCTTCTGACAGCACCAATCTATTCTTAAAGAATGTTGAGCACAGAAGACACTCCTCTCGGAGTTTGTTTTCATCTTGGCAAAACTGGCTTTTGGGCAAGGAATTGCCTAAGCCTCAACCACTGACAAGGTACATGGTATGCGGAAATGGATAAGCAGAATTGTCAAATCTTGCCAAGACAGGGTAAGATGGTTTTGAAAAATTTCCTGCCTCTGAAAATGGTCTGTCAGCTACACTAGGCCTTAGTCAAAGTTGGTTGCTTCAATATTGCTAAATGGGACTGTGGGTGATTGCTCAGGTAGCTAATTGTCCCCTTCATATATTGCTTGCTTTAGAAGCTACTTGATTGTACTTCCTGCCTGCCCAAGTAATAGTATCTCCCTTCTCAGGCCTTTGAGGGGTTGAAGATTAGATAGTCGTAGTTACTGTACTCTTATGATCTAGCCAAACCATGTCCTGTACAAATCTTAGACTCCATAAGATAGAATGTTTATTAAAACATTTAGCATATGTTCCCTGCTTAATATTGTTCATGCTGGTTATAATTCTGACTATACTTGATATCTGTTCCTAGTGTATATAGTTTTGTGTTGGGTTTGGAACTCTCTTATTTAAACAAAAAGGGAAGTGCTGTGGGAGCACATTCTGCTCCTTCAGCCAATAATCTTTAAGATACCAGCACACTTGGGCATGGTCTTGTATACTATAAAAGCAGCTGTAAATGTGAGCCTGCTCTCTTGCTTCCAACTCCCACTTCCAGCTGCTAGACTCTGTTCCTTTTGGTGCAGAGGACTGTTGTCTAGGACAGTGATCTGTAAGTTTTCCCCTTAAATAAATAACCCTTT
This sequence comes from Bramus lutescens, assembly GCA_001685075.1. Taxonomy (NCBI): domain Eukaryota; kingdom Metazoa; phylum Chordata; class Mammalia; order Rodentia; family Cricetidae; genus Bramus; species Bramus lutescens. The sequence continues at coordinate 137,159 of LOEQ01004508.1, forward strand.
TATTATTCATTATTTTGAACTGGTGTGGGATTGTTCTGTGACTTACACCATCAAATACAAAGTATAGGAAATGGGATGAGGCTCTGAAGACTTATATCACACCCCTAATGAGGAATCTCATCCAGAAAGGCTTTGCCTACTAAAGGTTTCACAAGTAATTGAAAGAATGTCACTAAGAAGAAGTTACAAATTCAAATATATCATCCTATGTGAAAAGCTTTTCATTCAATTGACTACTTATGACCCAGGTCACTATAGGCTCATGGTCATCCATAAAGAAAATTTATTCACTTCAGTGATTCTCATAGTCTGCAACAGCCCTTATCCTGCTAAAATGGCCAAAATCTCTTCTGACACTCAAGACAACTCTTAACAGTGACATCTTGTAAAATCAGAATACAAGCTAAATCTTTCCAAGAAATGATGGCACAGAATACCACTCACATTCCAAAAGAGAAATAGAGATACATTGAAGAGAAGATTGGACCAAGGCAAAGCTGAAGCACAGCAGGAACTGAACAGCTAATAGCTTGGCAGGAAAAATAGATAGGCAGGGCAGGCAGGGAAAGAGAAGAAATGGAAGGAGAAATCAGGGTGGGGAGGAAGGAGGAGCAAGAAAATGAGAGGACACCAGTGGCCAATTACCCAGCTACAAAGCAAGCCATGGAGTAAGAAGTACACAAAGGTATACAGAATAGAAAAAGATAAAAGCCCAGAAACAAAAGGTAAATGGGATAATTTAGTTAAGAAATGTTGGCTAGAAACAAGCTAAGCTAAGGCCAGGCATTCATAAGAAAGAACAAGCCTCCATGTATATGAATTATTTGAGAGCTAGGTGGCAGTAAAATTATGAATAGGACACAGGTTGTTTAAATCAACAAGCCACTTCTTTTCTCACTAATTACACTTCAGACAGAGGGCTGATCTCCAAAATATACAAATAACTCAAGAAACTAGATATTAAAATACCAAATAATCCAATTAAAAATGGGGTACAGATCTACACAGAAAGTTCTCAACAGAGGAATCTCTAATGGCTAAAAGGCAGTTAAGGAGCTCCTCAACATCCTTGGCCATCAGGGAATTGCAAATCAAAAGGACTCTGAGATATTACCTTGTGCCCATGAAAATGGCTAAGATCAAAAACACTAATGACAAGTATGCAGAGTAAGAGGAATATTCCTACATTGCTGGTGGGAGTGCAAACTTGTACAGCCACTTTGGCGGCTTCTCAAAAATTAGGAATCAGTCTAACCCAAGACCCAGTAATAGCACTGTTGGGCATATACTCCAAGGATGCAGATTCATACCACATGGACATTTGCTCAACTATGTTCCTAGCAGTAATAGTCAAAACCTGGAAACAACCTAGATGCTCCTCAACAGAAGAATGGATAAAGAAAATGTGGTACATTTACACAATGGAATATTATTCAGCTGCTAAAAACAATGACATCTTGAAATTTGCAGGCAAATGGATGGAACTAGAAAAAACACCCTGAGTGAGGTAACCCAGACACAGAAAGACAAACATGGTATGTACTCATTCATAAATATGAATATTAGACATAAAACAAAGGATAACTAGCTTACAACCCCAGAGGACAAGAAATAAGGAGCGCCCCCAGGAAGGGGCAGTAGGTAAGATATCTTTAGTAAATACGCAGCATGGGGGAGGGGGAGGTTGGTAGAGGAGTGGGAAGAGAAGGAGAACAGAGGAGAACATGAGGGATTGAGAAGATCAAGTTGGGTAAAGGACAGAAAGGAAGATCCATGAAAGAGATACCTTGAAAGAGGGAGCCATGATGGGGTTAGCAAGAAAGCAGGCACTAGGGAAACTCCCAGAAAACCACAAGGATGACCCCCACAAAGAATATAAACATGAGTGGAGGGGGCACCTAAACTGCTCTTCCCCTGTAATCAGATTGATGACTTACCCTAATTGTCATCATCCAGTTGCTGATGGAAGCAGATGCAGAGATCCACAGCTAAGCACAGGACCAAACTCCTGAGTCCAGTCATACAGGGGGAGAAGCAACACTAAGAACAAAGGGGTCAAAACCATGATGGGAAAAGTCACAGAAACAGCTGACTAGCTAGTGGGACCACACTGACCCCAGACTGACAGCTGAGGAAACCGCATAAGACAAAACTAGGCCCTCTGAATGAGGGTAACAGTGTGGCATGGGCAGTTGGTTGGAACACTAGCTATGGAACCAGTGTTTATCCCTAGTGCATGAACTGGCTCTTTGGAGCCCATTCCCTAAGGAAGAATACCTTGCTCAGCTTAGGTACAGGGGGGAGAGGGCCTTAATCCTGCCTCAAGTGATGTGACAGACTTTGTTGAATTACTATGGGAGGCCTCACTCTCTTTGAGGATTGGATTGGGGGTGGTGTGGGGAGAAGGTGGGATAAATGATAGGACAGGAAGGAGAAGGAATTGGAATTGGTAGTAAAATAAGATTAGTTTTAAAATAAAAGAAAAAAAGGATGGAAAGAAATGTCTCTGGCATGTTCATATTGTACCACAAGATTTCAGCTGGAAATCAAGGAGAAGGCACTATGAAAATAGGCTTTGGAGTCTATGATACCTGTCAATTATGATTTTTTCATCTAAGTTGTATTAATGCCACAATTCTTATAAAAACAAAGGACAAAGAAAAATAAATACAGAAAACATCAACGAAATGTTACCTATCATCACTGTGGTCATTGCTCTCAGGTGGATGGCTCAGTTGAGCTGTTTTCAGCTCAGAACAAGTTTGTTCTCGCCTCTTTGCAGGCTGGCTCAGGTAAAATCTATTCATCAATCTGACTACAGGGCAAGGCCAGTTCAAGCACCCTCTCCACTATTTCTTGGGGTCTTAGCTGGGGTCATCCTTGTGGATTACTGGGAATTTCTCCAGTGTCAGATTTCTTGCTAGTCCCATAATGGCTCCCTCAATCAAAATATCTCTTTCCTTGCTTTCATCTCTGTGCTTCCTCCACCTCAACTATTCCATTCCTCAAGTTCTTTTCTCCTCTCCCTTTCTCCCCTCCTCTTTCCCTTCCATCCTGCCTTCTCCCTCAACTCCCACATTCTCAATTTTGTCAGGCGATCTTGGAATCTATGTCTGTTTTTTCTTAGGATTAACCTTGGAGGGTGGGGTGGGGAGACAGGTGGAGGGGATGGGAGGAGGAGAGGGAGAGGGAACTGAGATCGGTAGTAAAATGCAAAAAAAGATTGTTTTCTTTTTGAAAAAAGAAAAATCAAATAAATTAAACTGAAGAACAGGAGGAGGAGGAGAAGGCCAAAGCTCCTTCCATGCAAAACAAGAAGGAGTTTATTTCATCTATCCCTGGCCTGTCTCAGGCCTGTGACATTACTGTAGAGAATTTTCTTATTCTCTATTTAGGTTGAACTGGTGTAATTACAATAATTTGGTTTCATGAAACTTCAATTCTTTATCCAGATTCTTGATCATCTGGTCTGTGAATCCAAGAAATGCCAGTGAGAACATATATTAATCATCAAAAATTGATTACATCACTACTCATTGCTAATGTCAATTACTGTCAAAGCAGGAAAGCTCTCACCCTCCTTAATGCTCACCCATTTCTCCGCTGTGACTACACCTACTTTACAGTTGGTCAGTGAACTCAATTCATACACAGGTCCCACTTCATTTGCAAATTCACATTAAAATCTAGAGAAGTTGGAGGATACTCATTCACTGGTCTATTTTCCTGCCAAAGAGCAGTCAAGGACAGGTCAGAAGGAATTGTAGGACTATCTTCCCAGCACTGGGCCACAGACGCAGCATTAGGTGTTCAAAGCGATTCCCAATTGTATAGTGTGAGGTGAGCCTGAGCTACAGGAAACATTGATCTGAACCAGTGGTTCTCAATCGTCCTAATACTGTGACCCTTTTAGACAGTTCTTCATGATGTTGTGACCCCCAACAACAAAATTATTTTCACTGCTACTTCATAACTATATTTTTGCTATTGTTATGAATTACAATATAAATATCTGTGTTTTCCGATGGTCTTAGACCACTCCTGTGATAGGGTCACTTGATCCCCCAAAGAGAGATGTGACCGCCGAGGTTAGGAACCACTGCTCTAAACTGATAGAAATAAATACATAAATAAATAAAAAGCACTTAAGAAAAAATGGAATGAAATTCCTAAAATAGTAAAATATTAAAAAATAGACATAATGCATTTTTAAAAATAAATTTTGAAAATGATACCAAGAATTGATGTTTTTAAATGATAAAAATAATTGGAAGACCACTTAGCTCTACAGACTTTGAAATGGAGTAGGCACTACCCTGGTAGAGGGTATGCCATTCATAAAAGAGTGTGTATGATTTTGTCCCATGTAAATGTTAGCCACTGAGTGCTCTAAGCTAACACATGGAGTTACAGCCAAAGGCCTGTGTCTCAAAACTCTCAGCTGACTTAGCTGTGTCAACCAGAATTGCATACATCTGAATTGGAGAGTTTGCTAATTAGAAACTGAATACTTAGTAGTTCAAGCTAACCTCCCTAAAATGTACACCCACCAATTCTATCTGTCTTCAGTCACCTGGGAGGAATTAATACATCAGGGAAATTACAGAGAAAGTCACTCAGCAGTCCTCCATTGTAATGGAGACCCCTGCAGCCCACTGCCTTCAACTTCAGTCTGTGATCTAGCTGCTGTCTAGTCTGTTTCCCCCTACAGTGTGGATAGTACACTGTTCCTCCTCTTCTGGTCTGAAGGGAGAAGCCGTGCTCCACACACAAACCCTTTCCCTGTTCTGCAACAGACAGTCCACTATGTGACCCAAACTGGTAATCTTAGTACTCTTGTGCTGCAGATGTGTATTGCCAGCTTTAGTGTGGTTAGTCAGGAGCATAACAAGGGCAATGCCCTGTGGGGTACAGACAGGGTCCAAGTCCACCTCAAGCAACATAGAAGACCTTGACTCAAAAGTGCTTTTCTAAAAGACTGGAGATGCTGCTGTTCTAGAATTACTGTANTTTGTCCCATGTAAATGTTAGCCACTGAGTGCTCTAAGCTAACACATGGAGTTACAGCCAAAGGCCTGTGTCTCAAAACTCTCAGCTGACTTAGCTGTGTCAACCAGAATTGCATACATCTGAATTGGAGAGTTTGCTAATTAGAAACTGAATACTTAGTAGTTCAAGCTAACCTCCCTAAAATGTACACCCACCAATTCTATCTGTCTTCAGTCACCTGGGAGGAATTAATACATCAGGGAAATTACAGAGAAAGTCACTCAGCAGTCCTCCATTGTAATGGAGACCCCTGCAGCCCACTGCCTTCAACTTCAGTCTGTGATCTAGCTGCTGTCTAGTCTGTTTCCCCCTACAGTGTGGATAGTACACTGTTCCTCCTCTTCTGGTCTGAAGGGAGAAGCCGTGCTCCACACACAAACCCTTTCCCTGTTCTGCAACAGACAGTCCACTATGTGACCCAAACTGGTAATCTTAGTACTCTTGTGCTGCAGATGTGTATTGCCAGCTTTAGTGTGGTTAGTCAGGAGCATAACAAGGGCAATGCCCTGTGGGGTACAGACAGGGTCCAAGTCCACCTCAAGCAACATAGAAGACCTTGACTCAAAAGTGCTTTTCTAAAAGACTGGAGATGCTGCTGTTCTAGAATTACTGTACCTTTACATCACACCAGGTCTTTATGTTAGTTGTGACCCTGTAAGGGTCCCTTGAGCAGCATTTAAAGGTTGTTTTTTTAATGGAGGGATGGGCCTTTCTGCTGGCTGTAAATCAGGCTGGTCTCCTTTGTTATGAGAATGTAGCTGGTTAATTCTGGGGAACAAACATTTACTTCTTATGCTAATCGTTAACATGTGTTTAGCAATTACTTATCTTTGGGGTATTTGGGATGCAGCCCTCCCTACCTTAACTCTATTTTGTGACTTAATGTCTCCTAATAACTGCTAAGTCCTCATGCCATCAGTTCTATTACCATCAATTCTACTCTTACACATCACAGTTTAGCAGTGGAGTTCTACTCTAAAAGGAGATACTGTTTACAAGCTCCACAGAACTAACTCCAGGTGGATCCTAAACCTAAATGTTCAAAGTGAAGACCTTCTGGAAGATACTAGAGGGAAGAGTGCACTCTGAGTTTGATAAATCTGTTCCATAGAGACAACATAAGCATTAAGAGCGCCGGCATTTCTCAGTGCTGTCAGCAACGCTAGTTCAAAGCACAGACCCACACTCCCAATGCTCTGCACAGACGTAGCCGGCAGAGTGAAGTTACTCAGAGGTTGCCAGACAGGCCCAGCGAATTGCAAAGATAACACAGAACCACACAGGGCCACGCAGGACAATGCAGAACCGCACTGGAAAATGCAGGACCAGCTGGACCATGTTGGACCAGGCAGGACCAGGCAGGAGCATGCCAAACTCGAGTCTGCCCACTGGCTCCCACCCTGCCAAGGGAGGACCCACNCCCACAACACTGGCTCCCACGGCTCAATTGACCGCTCTTCCTACTCTGGGGATAACAGCCGCAAGCTCACCATGTCGTGCTTTTACAGCTCGCCCATGCTTTCTGCTCAGCTCCCCACAGCAAAACTCCCCACACAGCACGCAAAACCATTGGCGCCAGCTTTTCTTCAAAACCAAGCCTGAAGCTGGCTGCCGGAAGGACCCTGCCCAACTCTGACTGGCAGATGTCTGATTGGCTACTTAAGCCTGAGTGACGAGAGCACCTCCCATAGGGTTACATTGTTCTTAAAGACACAGTATGATGGTTCCTGAAGCTCCCGTCCACCCCAGAAAAAGATCTTTTCTAAATCAGCAGAAATATGCATTTCATTAGCGCTTGCCCTGGTTCCTATAGCAGATCCTGCTATCTTCCTGCTCTCCATAGGCATTTTCCCTTCTTTGTGTTGGAAACAATGTGGCTAGCTAGCTTGTACAGCCCACTATACTGTTAGACTATGTGCTATGTGCGGTGATGTGATTCCGTCACACAGGTGGAAGCTTGCCCAGAATATTTAACAACTAAAGAGAGATTTCAGGACACTAAAGGAGGTGTTTCTTATGTGGCTACACACTGAGGTTAGGTGAACTGAAGGTATTTTTTAACCTGGTTGTCAAAGGTCCTAAGTAGGCTTTGTAATCAAGTCCATTTCTGAACATGATTGCAAAGTTACAACAAAAAAGTTAGGCACATTCTTACTTCAAAGTCATGCAGAAACATATAAAGTATAAAAATGATGCAAAGAAATGCTTCTGGCATGTTCGTCTTATACCACAGGTCTTAGCTGAAAACCAGGTAAATGACACAGAGAAAGTAGATTGCTTTGAAGCCTATGCAACCTGTCAATCTTGATGTCCGATCTAAAAGATGACTGTACCAATTCCACAGTTCTCACAGATACAAAAGGTAGAGAACACAAATACAGAAAACATAGGAAAAGTGACTTAACAGCATGGAATACTCTATTATTAGATGGACGGTTATGATGAGCTCTCTGAACCTCAGAATAAAGTTACTTTTGCTTCTGAACAGGTTGCCTCAGTGGAAGGCCACAGCTACTTCTATGCAAGACCAGAAGGAGTTCATTTTAACTAGCCCTGGCTGCTCTGTGAGTCTTAGGGCTGTGGCATCACTGTAGAGAATTCCATTCTTTCCTCTTTTGAACCTTTTAAAAATACTTTTAGTTATTTAGTGTTTAGCCTGTATGTGTCTGTGCACAGTACTGACAGAGGCCAGAAGAAGGCAGGAGATGCCTGAGACAGGAGTTACAGCAAACGGTTAGCTAGCATGTGGGTCATGGAAATGGAACCTGGGTCCTGTATAACAACACCTAGTGTTGTTATTTGCTGAGCCATCTCTCTAGTCTGTCATTTTATTTAAAATTTATTTTAATAGATTGTTAATTAAAAATAATATATTGCTTTCCCCTTTTATCTCTTCATTCCCTTCCTTCCCAAATTCTTCCTTGTTAAGTATGAGTAGATCTATGCAGAAATACATGAATACAACCTGCTGTGTCCATTTCTGGTGACTGTACATATACAGAAAAAATTAGCTAACCGTGTTGTATTGGATAAACAATTAGGAAACTCATTCCTAACTGAGACTTAATCTCTCAAATGGAGGAGAATTCTACTATTCAATTAGCATCAGGTGTGTGACCCTAACCATATTGTCTTGGACAGGAACCATAGCCAAGAATAGAAAACGTAGGGTAGAAAATTATCTACCAGTCAAGAACACTAAAGATTCTTTCTGAGCATCAATTTTTCATTCCCAGTGTATTAAGTGTATTCACTACTATCTGTATCTCAGTATCAAGTGTTTTGACACCATCTCCTGGACTCCCTGGCCACAAAAAGAAGAAGAGACTTAGACCACAAAATTTATTTTACAAATTATGTGTATGGTAGTACAGTCTTTTAGTACTAGCAATTTGGACACAAAGGCAGGAAGACCACTGTGAGTTTTAAAGCCTGTGCTACATAGTCCACAAACACACACACACACACACACGAAAAGAACAAAACTTAGTAATGTACAAGAATAGGAGCATTGGAGAATTGGGGCATTACAACACCTTTTAAAGTCATTTCAAGTGTCTGCCACTGGTTACCATAGAATCAATTAAAAAAAATATGTTCAAGCATGCAAGCATATGCCATTAATCCCAACCACTGGGAGAAACTGAACATTTGAGGGTGGACCACAACCTAACCATGTGATCTGAACTGTCCATCTTGAGCTGGGCATTATTGAACCCACAAAGTCATAAAGTAGGACATGCACCGCAGTAATCTACTATCAAATGGAAGAGGTATATGCAGGTCAGGTCCAAGCTGGACTTGAAGGCCCCAGGAAGCTATTTGAAGAAGTTGTCCAAATGCCTATGGTTTCTACTCCTGTTGCAATGCCTTATTCTGCAAAGCATGGACCTATACCTTCATTAGGTCTTTCCTATGATTGATTGACTGAGGAAGAGAAGACAAGCGCCTGGCTTACTGATGGTTCTCTACATCATGCAAGCACAACCCAGAAGTGGACAGCTGCAGCATTCAACGCCCTTCTGAGACAAGCCTGAAAGATGCTGGTGAAGGGAAATCTTCACAGTGAGAAGAAGTATGAGCAGTACACATGGTCATATAGTTTGTTTGGAAGGAAAAATGGACAAATGTCCAACTACTCAGTAATATATGGGCTGCAGCCCATGAACTGACTGGATTGTTAGGGACTTGGAAAGAGCATGCTTGGAAAATTGGTGAGAAAGACATTTGGGAAAAAAGTATTTGCATAGAGCTCACCAAATGGGCAAAGGCTGTAAAGATACTTGTATCCCATATAAATGCTTACCAAAAGGTGACTTCAGCTGAGGAGGAGTTCAATATCAAACAGATAACGTGACTTTCTGTGGGTGGTCAGCCTCTTTTCCATGTCATTCACATCATTGCACAGGGGACCTATTAACAAAGTGGTCAAAGTGGTAGACATGGGGTCTATGCATGGGCTCAACAACATGAACTTCCACTCAGCATGGCTGACCAGGCTACTGTGCTGCTGAGTGCAAGTTCAGCCAATACTAGATCCCAACACTGAGCCTCAGATATGGCATCATTCCCTGGGGTGACCAGCCAGAGAACTAGTGGCAGGTTGACTACATTGGACAACTCCCTCCATGGAAAGGACAAGCCTTTGTTCTTACTAGAGTAGATACTTATTCTGGTTATGGATTCATCTTTCCTATATGTAATTGTGTCTGCCAAAACCACCATCAAAGGATTTACAGAATGTCTTATGAACTAAAATTGCATTCCACACAGTATTGCTTCTAATCAGGGAACTCAATTTACAGCCAGAGAAGCATTGACAATGGACCCACAATCATGGAATCCATTGATCTTACCATATTTCCCAGCATCCTGAAAAAGGTGGCCTTGATAGAAATATGGAATGGACTCTGGTCTTCTGAAGACACAACTGCAGCATAAATTAGGTGGCAGCATCTTGAGAGCTGGGGCAAGGTTCTCCAGAATGCAGTATATTCTCTGAACCAGCATCCAATATATGGCATGGTTTCTCCTATAGCCTGACTTCATGAATCAAGGAATCAAAGGGTGTAAAAAGAAATAGTTCCACTTGCTATCATCCCTAGTAACCATCTAGGAAAGTTTTTGGTTCCTGTTTCTACAACTCTAAGTTCTGCTTGCTTAAAAGTTTTGGTTCCAGAGTGGGGAGTGTTCTTGCCAGGAGCCATAGCAAGCATTATATTGAACTGGAAACTCAGACTCTCCTCTGATCATTTTGGGCTTCAAATACCCGTAAACAAACAGACTAATAAAGGGATAATCCCATTAGGAGTATATCTAGATTACCATGGGGAAATTGGATTGCCTCCACAATGGAGGCAAGAAGCATTATGTCTGGAATGCAGGAGATCCTTCATGGTGTCTCTTGATGCTACTATGCCCTCTGATTAATATTAGTGGAAACTATAACAATCTAATCCAGGAAAAATGATAAAGGACACAGACCCATGAGGAATGAAGGTATGGGTCACCTCTCCATGAAAAGACCTAAGACTTGCTGAAGTACTTGCAGAGGGTGGAAGAAATACAGAATGGGTAGTAGAGGATGGTAGTTCTAAATGCCATCTAAGACCACATGATCAGTTGCAGAAATGACGATAATAACTGACATGAGTGCACTTCTGTTGTATTTTGTTAATAATATATGTGTACAGATATTCCTATGTTTTTTCGATTTCCTTATCATATGTTTTACAACAATTAAGAGGATATTATTGGCTATCAGGTGTAAGTTTGGGAGACCATAAAAATGTCACTCAAGGTACTTTGCCACTATTCTAAATACATAATATATTTGCAATTGAATATATTCTATAAGTATGGATACTTATGTTTAGTCATAATTATGACCTGGTTATTGTTTTTCATTTGCAAATTAATCAAAACATAGGGTGATGTGATTGTCAAGTACACAAGGGGTGGGTTGTAATGACTGTTTTGGTTATCAACCTGACTATATCTAGAATAAACTATAATTTAGAAATTGAGAGTATAGTTATGATGTGGACCTTGAGGCAAGGAGACAACATGGCTTTAATTCAGATCCTGGGTCTGAATGACACCTGCCTTAATTCCAGACCTTAAGGCTGGGAGGTACACTTTTAGTCTGGGTCACACATTCTGCTGGAAGAAGGAAAGTTGTGTACAAAGTAGTTATTGTCTGCTTTCTATCACCTTGTCAGCACATCCACTCCTTCACTGGCATTGAAACCTACTTCTTTGGTATCCCACCATATACAAAAAACAAGCTGAGACACCCAGCCTTACTGTGGGACCCTGAAAAGATTTGTCACTTGTATTTGTTTAATAAAACACTGATTGGCCAGTAGCCAAGCAGGAAGTATAGGTGGGGCGATCAGAACAGGAGAATTCTGGGAAGAGGAAAGGCTCAATCTGCAGTTGTTACCCAGACACAAAGGAAGCAAGATGAGAATGCCTCACTGATAAAAGTTACCAAGTCATGTTGTAGTGAAAAGGGGAGAGCAGGCCTGCTTTTCGTCCCGCCCAGCTCCCGCATGGCTAGCATATACCCCAAAATAACAACACACAGATTGTATTCATTTAAGCACTGCCTGGCCC
>LOEQ01004508.1:177169-187558 GCA_001685075.1 Bramus lutescens
CCCTGCTCCCATATCCACCCTTCCTCCATCCCAACTGTCCCATTCCCCCAAGCTGCGAGGCTACTATATTTCTTCTTTTTTTATTTTTAATTTTGGTTTTTGAGACAAGGTTTCTCTGTGTATTTTTGGCTGTCCTGGAACTCACTTGGTAGACCAGGTTGGTCTTGAAGTCACAGAGATCTTCCTGTCTCTGCTTCCTAAATGCTGGGATTAAAGGCGTGCACCACCACACCTGGTTTTCTTTCTTTTTGAAAGGACTTTATCCTTTTTCTTTTCTCCCAAGTCTACGTATATTTTTAAACACACTGTTAACCATTTAGAGGGCTGAGTTTTTTGATTGACTTTGTCTTACTGTATATCTTTATCTTTTTTGACCACATGAGTCTTTAATGTGCTGAATGGCATGGCTAGGGTTAAATCTGAGGCTTTGGCAGCTGGCTCTGCCCCATTTCTTGGCTTCCTGAGAGTCTAGCTTCATGGCAGAAGCTTTAGTGGGAGCCACATTTATTGCCACAACTCTGTGGAGTTTCTAGGTCCATGTCACCATCAAAAAGCATGTCATTGGCTACTCATAAATATCATTTAAGTGCTTGATGGCAGGGCCTCTTAAAAGAGCTGTGATGTTTTTGCTGCTAACACTGAGTCAGGACACCTTTCTTAAAGAAACCACTCCTCTGTTTGCCACCAGGAAACAGAGCCTATTGGAGTAAAGACAGTTACCAAGAAGTTGGACTTGACTCTGTTCTTGTCTGTCTAGAATTCTTTTTTTTTTTAATCTTTCTCAGGCTTTATGCGGAAATTCTTCCCAAATGTTTGGGTACCATTTATAATTGGAAGTTTCTGTTCCACCCAGTTCTGTAGCCGTTCAGTACCAAAGAAACACACAGAGGATTATATTAATTATAAATTATTTGGCCTATTAGGTCAGGCTTGTTATTATCTAGCTCCTACAACTTAAGTTAATGCATAATCCTTACCAATATTTAACCACATGACTTGGTACTTTTTCTCTGTAAGGCATTCTAATCTTGATCTAATCTTGATCCTCCTGCATCTGACTGGTGACTGAATCTCTGCCTTTCTTCTTCCCAGAATTCTCCTAGTCTGGTCACCCCACCTATACTTCCTGCCTGGCTACTCACTAATCAGTGTTTTATTAAACAAATATGAGGGGAAAATCTATACAGAGTACAAGAGCATTATCCCACAGCAGGAGTGAATAGTTCTACAACTTAAGGGTAGTGAATAGTTCTCCAATAAACATTGATATGCAAGTATCTCTGTGAAATTCTGACTTATAGGCCCCCAGGAGTTGAGTAGGTAGGTTATATGCAGGAATATCTATGCCTATTTATCTAAGGAACCTCTGTACTGGTTTTTATAGTGTCTGAATTTGTTTCTGATCTCAGCAAAACTGTATAAGTGTTTGTTCTATTGTACATCCTTGACAGAATTTGTTGTTGTGTTCTTAATGACTGCCATTCAGAGAGGGCACGATAGACTCTCAATGCAGTTTTACTTGCATTTCTATGATGAGTGCTGTGGTTATTTTCTTTGGACTGATATATTTCTTGGGAATACAAACTTAATCTTTGAAGAGCTTACTGTTAATTTCATTCTGGCTGCCTCCTTCTTTTAGAACATCTCTTCCAAGATACACACACCCTGCCTCCTCTATCCATATCACCTTCATCTGAGAGGCATCCTTCTTTTCCAGGCATCAGATCATCTCTCACTGAGCTGTAAGCATAGGGCTTCCTACTGAGCCTCTGTTGAGCAGCAAGACATTGTGAATAGGGCAAACACAGAAGCTCCTCTGGTTCTGAAATAATATGGCTAGGGCCAAATTGGATCTGAACTAGGGAGACCAGGAAGAAGGCTAGAAGGATGTGGAGGAGTTTGTAGCTGTGGTCCAGGTTTGAAGATAGGATCTTTTGATTCCATCCTGTGTCTACAGGCATATGTAGTATTGAGATATGGGTGCTTGCTAAGATATGGCAGGGAAACTGGGAACTGTGTTTAGAAGGAGTACAGTTTCAGTTTCCTGAGAGAAGGAGCACAACCCATTGCTTGAACAATATCATGAAAGGATTCCTCATATCTGAGCCATTAAAGAAAATGGAAGATAGCAAATTTTGCTTGCTTATTTCACCACTGTCAGTAAGACATTTGAAAGAGAAGGAAAATAGATCAGGAGAAAGCATTAATGACCACGTGTCTGTGAGATGCTGATTGTGGTATAGATGAGGCAACTTTAGAACAGGGGTTGAGAAGAGAACTGCCTCCTTCATCTGTTCTGAGCCCTTTGCTCATGAGGAACTCCAATCATAGCCCCAGAGAAGGAAGTCTCTTTCAACCTGTGTCATTGCTGAAGAAGAGCCTGAATCTGGGGTTCTGGGGAGCATCTGCATGGAAAACCAGGACCCTGCTTCAGAGTGAGCAGTGGAGGCTTATGTGTCTTGAAGACACCAATGTCTATCGGGACTAGGAAGGTAGGGATGCTGTTTTCTGATACTTTATCCACAGGATTCCTGGGACTCTGCTCCATAAAAATTGGTTAAACAGTCACCCACCCCCAAACACACACACACACACACACATACACACACACACACACACACAGTCACACATACAGAGACAATGCCCACAGCCTGTTAATAACCAAGCCCTCCCTCCCAGCACTCACAGTTGAACAGTTCTCTCTAAACAGGTCAGCTGAACACTTTGGAGTACCACTTGTCAGGTGAGGTTAATATCATGGTGCGAGGGCCATAGGCTGAAGATGAACCTCGAGGAATGTAGAACCCAGGCTTCTTGGAGTTGAAATCATCCCCTGTCCAGGAGAGGGTGAAAGGTCTGCCTCTCTGGGAAGACCCTGGAAGGCTACAGCTTAGGTGTTCTGGGTGACCGGACTGCAGGGGCGTCAATGACTGGGTGGCAGGTTTCTCTGTTATTACTAAAGAGGAGAGGAAAGGTAGTTTGACTCCAGGAGGTGAGGATAGACCCATTACTGTGACATTAAAAGGGACAAAACTATCCCCCAGATTCTCTATTCCCTATGGCCAGACTGCCCTAAGACCAGAGCAGAGCAAAGACCAGCATTCTGTCAGTTCTAATATGTGATCTCTACAATCCACCTTATCTCCTTAGCTCTCAGCCCACCTGTTGTCCTCAAGTTCAACTTCTTATCTGTGTAAGTGTATCTCTGCTATCTGTGAATGTGGAAGAGCTTCCTGTGTCCTCCCTTCTGGCCCTGTTGATAATCAGGTAGTAGTTGTTGCTCTTGATGCTCCCAAATAGACAGAATCTTCCCTGGGTCTCTGTCTTTACTGTTTCATTTGGGTTGTTTGCAATCACAGGATCATTGTAGAAAATGTTGTCCTGATCCTGGAACCAGGAAATGTAGACTGGTAGAAGAAGTTGGGTAGAAGAAGCAGGGCACTAGAACACACAGGACCCGTGGTACTATCACTGACTCTGGCACCTGGAGCTCTGCATTCCTCTGCGGGAACCATGTGGGGACAAATGGTCTCTGTGACAGCGTCCATCCATGCCATCCCTTTTTCCTCAGTCCACTCACCAGTCCACATCAGGGGCAGCAACAGCAGGCCAAAATTCTGTACCTCCCAGGACTAGAGCCAGTCATGGGTCCTGTGGGAGAAGAAATGAAGAGTGTGGGGATGCAATAGTGAAGTTGAACAGAAAGCCATATTGTGAGAAAAGCTACCAAACATCAAAGAGGAAGTTGCAGAGTTGCAGTTTATGTGCTCCTGAAAGTGATGGTGAAATAGGATCTTCTAGATCATCTGTCCCTGCACCTTTGCCAGAGACTGGAGGTGACAAGACTAGAGTCCATAGAAGGTGAAAGGCTTATCCAGACAGAAACCTGGAAAAGACTACCATCTGCATAGTGTTTAAATGAGCAGCAAGTTTCATGGGAGTAAATAAAAATAGGACTATATACAAAAGTCAGTCTCAGTATTTGCTGAGGTTAAGTTATTCCTAGACTTAGTTTGAGACTGCCAAAAGAGGAAGGCCCTGTTTTTCATACATAGCATGTGTGCATGGAAAAGAGCACCCTCCTCCATCACCTTAGGTGTTGGAACTCTAGACCTCGGAGAATTGCAAGAGCGAATGCTCTTCCATGTGACAAGAGAGTCAGTGATGGGAGCCCAGGTAGAGTCAAGGCAGGACAAATCTTCTTCTGTCAGGAGGGAATGCAAGTTCTCAGATGAACAGATACATCTTTTTGTCTCTCCATGATTAACACAAATGTGGTCTCAGCCATCATCGTCCGGTCTCTAGATAGCATGACCAGACTTTTTAAAAGAATATGCTAGACCTGTTGTTAGTGAGCATAGTATGATGGTTGGTTTTAATGTCAACTTGCCACAGATTAGCATGACCTGAGAGGAAAGCCTCCACTGAGGAACTGTCTTAATTACCTTCTGGTAGTGGCCCAGATAAAAGGGCATGACAGAAGGAAGATCACTTACCTTTTGCTGACTTTGCCTACCCTTTAACTACTAAATAACGTTACCCCATTGCTGCTGCTTCTGTCAGCAATGTCAGAGACAGCATTCCCAGGCTTCCATTCCTTACAAAGGATCACTCTTTGAGGATCACTCTTGAGGAAACCTCCCTCCCAGTTTGTAGTGCCTGAATGGGAGCGCCAAACAACTTCTAGATCCTCAGTTCTCTCAGGGTGAGAATGCTATTGTTACCTTTTTAAAGCAAGTTGACGTAACAAATTTCTGTTTGTCTGTCTTTTTATCTATCTATCTATCTATCTCTATCATCTTTATATCTGTCTCTCTGCTTGTCTTTCTGTGTCTGTAATTCTCTTTCTTACACACACACACACACACACACACACACACACACTATTGGTTCCACTCCTCTAAATAACCCTATGGCACTCTGAGAACTGAATATTTGGAGGACTTGAATGTGGCTGCTGTTCTGGGGTAGAGATGAAGATAACTGCATCACTGATGCTTGATAGGAAGTCAGTTCAGTGAGAGATCCTGAAAAGACATGGTTGATCCATATATGAAAGAGAATATGTGATGATTGTTTTGGCCTTTATGGGTTTGAAACAGCTCACTTTATATTTTTCAGGAGCATCCATTTTCCTTATAATTTCATGATTTTAGTTTTCCTTACAATATTCCACTGTACATGTGTACCACATTTTCATTATCCTATCCTCTGCATGTGGATATCTAGGCTGGTTCTATTCTCTTTCTGTGGTGCACATAACAGCAATAAACATGGATGCACAAGTGTGTCTATGGTAGGATATGTATCTATAAGGAAGTCCAAGAGGGCTGGGTGGCGGTAGTACATGCTTTTAATGCCAGCACTAGATGTGAATCTGAGGTCAGCCTGGTCTACAGAGTGAGCATCAGGACAAGCTCCAAAGCTACACAGAGAAACCCTGTCTTGAAACCCTCCCCCCAAAAGGAGTGCCTTTTATAGTCTAAAGATCTATAAAGGAGATCAACATAAAGTAATATTATATGATAAGGAAAGATTTGGGTGAGCAAAAAATAAACACTAGTTGTGAAAGAAGATAAAAAATTGGGAGGAGTACTACAAGGGGGAATGGAGTAGCAGAGATGGGGAGGTGGGGTGAACCACGAAAACAATTTGTTCTAAAATACCTACCACATGATATGCTGATTTAAAAATAGAAAAAGTAATATTGAATGTGATAAAGATACTCAATATTGGCCTCTAGCTTTCACATAAACATATACCTCCTTAAGTGTATGGGAAGAGAAAGAGACGGGAGAAAGAGGAGAGGAAAGAGAAAATTAACATATAATAAAACTCAGTATCTTGATTTAAATGTCATCTTATTCCAAAACACACCCAAAATAATGTTCAGCCAAATTTCTGGTTAGTTTATGACCCAGGATTAATTACCTCTGAGTGAGTGGTAAAGATAATTCTCTCTTTTTACTTTAAATGTTTTATTTTATATTTATGTTTTAATTTTATGTATATAGGTGTTTTATCTGCATGCATGTCTGTGAACATCAGACATTTATGGTGCCCACTGAAGTCAGAAGAAGGCATTGGATCTCCCAGAACTGGAGTTATAGATGGTTATGTACTACAATGTACATTATGAGAGTTGAACCTGATCCTCTGGAAGAGCAGCCAGTGTTCTTAATCTTAATCCATGTCTCCAGTCCCACTCCCACTCTTTTTTCTTGGTTTGTTTAAAATTTCATAGATGAGTACAATGTATTTTGATTATATCCAGTCATATCCAACCCTTTCTTCCCCAATCCTTCGATGTCTCCCACTTATCCTTCTCAAAAACATGCTCTCTTCTTTTATTATAATTTGTGTGTGTTTGTGTGTGTCTGCATGTGTGTGTGTGCGTGTGTGCATGTGTGTGCACATATGTGCATTTGTGTGCACATATACACACCCAGTCACCAGAGGAGGATGTCAAGTGTCCTGCTCTAACAGTCTCTGCCTTACTGTTTTGTAACAGGGTCTCTTGCTGATCCTGGAGCTTAGATAATGTCTACCAGGCCCTAGAGAGTACTCCCATCCCAAGACTAAGATTACAGGTATATGCTAACCCTCTCAGCTTTTTATATATGAATAGTGGGGATTCTAATTCAGGTCCTCATGATTATTCAGTGAGTGTTCTTTCTTACTCACTGGGCCATCTCCCCAGTCTGTCCTGAAAGGAATTATAAAGGAAGACAACTGTGAGTATAACTTAGGACATGTCATGTTAGCTGTATATTTTAGATATAGAGTGGAGGGTACGCAGATGATGGGAATCTGGAGCTTCAGAAAATGTTATGGCTAGTCACATGAGCACATTCATCAACATATGGCCAAAGGTCACCAGCCTGGCTGATGTCACAGGGGCATGAGTTTAGCAAGAACTATCTGTTATAGCTCTGTGAGCTGAGCATCAGATCTCCTCCTTCCACTCTGAGCTCTGGTAGAACCATTGCAATTCAAGTACAGACTTGAGGGGGGTCAAGGGAGCCTACAGATTACTCTTCACATTTCTCTTGAAAGTATTTTGTATGGAATTGGATACTAAAATTACATATAGGGACTGTAGCTCAATTGATAGAGTGCTTTCCAAGAATATCTGAGACCCAGGGTTTGTTTCCTACTGAATAAACCAGGTGTGGAGATGAAAGCTTGTAATCTCAGCACTTGGGAGGAAGATGAAAGCAGGAGCATCAAAACACTAGGTCATTTTCCACTACATAATGATTTGGAAGCCATCTGGGCTAGGGTCACTCGTTCATACCCATACATTTCCATTCACCTTTTATGTGAATATGGGAGTTGAACTCAGCTTCTCACTCCAGGATAGCATGCACTCTGGGACATTATACAGTTTACCAACTGAGCCATCTCCACAGTCTCCTATTTTTAAAATATTTTTCCTCCTATTGAAAGTAGATTCTTTTCTCACATAATATCTACTGATTACCATCTCCCTTACTCCTCCCCATTCCTTCTTACCTCCTCTCCCATTCTGATCTGCTCTCTTTATATCTCTCATTAGAAAAGGATGGGCTTCTAGGACATAATAATAAAATAAAACTAAACAAAATGTAGTAGTATTAAAGAGTTTCACAATAGCCCAGAATGGAGTGTAACAAAGGTTTATTTATTTAGGGATAAATTTATATTAAGGGTAGCCATCTGCAGTCCTCTGTGTGCACTGCACTGGTAACTGGAACCAAATTCAGCAGAAAAATAGGGGTCATACATTCTTTTCACCTGCCTTTATAGTACATGAGACCATGCCCAATGTGGACTGGTATCTTAAAGGCTATTGGCTGAAAGAGTTCCCACAACACCAAACTATAAAGATGAAATTAAAACTATCATGTCGGTGTTGTACAAGACAAACAAATAGAAAGAAATGAGACCAAGAAAAGGCATAGCAATCCAAGACTCACTCATTCACACACTGAAAAACAGTAAATTGGAAGCCATATTATATATGTAGGGGACCCATTGAAGACAGCTACAGACCCCGTGCATGATGCCTCAGTCTCAGTGAATTGATTTATCAGGTTGATTTAGAGGGCTTAGTTTTCTTGGTGTTCTCCATCACTTCTGGCTCTTACACACTCTTTTGTTTCTTCTTCCTCTGGGTTCCCTGTAGAGGGGAAAATTAGTGAAATTATTGTAAATAGGGTAAACATTAGAATGGAATCTTTGTTTTCTCTGTATCTAGTTAGGTAGGATAGCTCAGAGACCTAGGAAAGAGCCAAACACAAATGGCACACATACACACACACAGAGTCAATAATACCATTCTTTATGATATTCTGCTATATTCATAGATTGGTTCCTAGCCCAACTGTCATCAGAGAGGCTTCATCCAGCAACTGATGGAAAAAGATGTAAAGACATACAGGCAAACATTAGGTTGAGCTTGGGGAATATTACAGGATAGAGGAAGGAAAGATTATAGGATCCAGTGGGGTCAAGAGCACCACAAGAAAACAAATAACATCAACTAACCCAGGCTCATAGAAATACACAGAGAGAGACTAAAACTGCAGCCAGGTAGCCCACAAAGCGCTGATCAAGTCCTCTGCATATATGTTACAATTGTGTAACTTGGTATTCTTGCAGAACTCCTAAAAGTGGGATCAGAGGCTGTTTCTGACTCTTTTTGACTGTTTTGGTTACCCTTTCCTTCTACTGTATGTTGTTGGACCCACAAAGTCAGAAAATAGGATTACAGCAGCAATCTAGTATCAAATGGAAGTAGATCTGACACAAGCAGGTCCTGAAGATGCAAGCAAGCTACATGAAGAATTTTTCCAAATTCTTCTAGCATCTACTACTGTTACAATGATGTCTGTTTCCAAGCACTCAGCTATAGCATTATGTGTTATAGAACATTTGATCATGATTGTGGAGAGCCTCTGTTTTATCTCACTTGCCTAAGTCACTTTTTCATTGGTTTAGTAAAGAGCAGAATGGACAATAATAAGGCAGGAGGATAGGGAGGACTTCTGAAGAAGAGAGGGGTACTTGCAGGAAAAATATGGAGGGGAGGGACTCAGAAGACCACATGAAGGAAGTTGGGTGGAAGATACTGAGGAGAGATAATGAACCATATGGCAGAATGTAGATTAATATAAATGGATTTATTTAAGTTTTAAGAGCTAGTTTAGAACAAGCCTAAACTAAGACCAAGATTTCATACTTAATAAAATGTCTCTGTGTCATTATTTGAGAGCTGGCATGTAGTCAGACATTTTTGTCAGATCATGGGCTCCCCAGTAATGAAATGGAGACTTATTAATTATGGAAGCTCAGCCAATAGCTTAGGCTTGTTTCTAGCTTGTTCTTATTGCTTAAATTAACCCATTTTAATTAATTTACTTTCTGTCACATGACTTTATTACCTCATCTCCATATTGTTCATCCTGCTTGCTCCATTTCTCTTGGAGACTCTCTTGTTTTTTCCTATTATCCCCTCTGCCCCCTCATCTTGCCTAGCTATTGGTCATTCAGCTTTTTACTTAACCAATCACAGTGACAAAGTGTTCAAAAAGATTATTCCATTATATTTCCCCTTTTGTCTAAATAAAAAGGAAAAGATAAGGACAATTATCAAATACTGAGCCAGCAACCTAGGCTGGAGCAGACCTGTGGCAGTGAACTCTGCAGGAGCAGAGTAAATCCCTGGAGTGCCAAGTGACCTTCAGGAACATGGAGTAACCAGTGGAGTGACTGGAACCGCGACACTGACTGCACCATGATAAGCAACCATCTGAGCCTTGGATTCACTGGCACCTGGAAGACTGATCACCAGAGTCACAGACAGCCCCAACTATACCAAACAGAGGAAAAGATAGACAGACGAGAACACACATAAAACCACAAAGAGCAATACAATACTAGTAAAAACTAGTGATCCTACAATAGCAAGACTTGGACAACCAAATATAGATGAAGCAGAAGAAAATGACCTAAAAAATAACTTTAGGAGAATTTCAAGGCCCTCAAAGAGGAAATAAAAAATTCCTTCAAAGAAATGGAGGAAAAGACAAACAAAAAAATCAGAAGACATCAACAAATCCCATAAAAAAAACAAGAAAAAGCAATTAAGCATATGAAAGAAACTGTTCAAGACTTGAAAATTGAAATAGAGACAATAAAGAAAACACAAGCCAAGGGAATTACAGAAACAGAAATTATGAGAAAACAATCAGAAAACATAAATGCAAGCATAAACAACAGAATATAAGAGATGGAGGAGACAATCTCAAGCACTGAAGATACAATATAGGAAATACAGTCAAAACAAAAAACCATTAAATCTAACAAAAGCTTAACACAAAATATCCAGGAAATATGGGACACCAT
>LOEQ01004508.1:192675-204898 GCA_001685075.1 Bramus lutescens
TGGGACTGGCTGCTCCCAGGGCCCGCTGTCTGCTGCCACATGGCCTGCTACCACTATTTGGGATCTACAGCACTTCTGCTGCCTACTGCCACTGGGAATCTTGGAGCATTTTTAAAAAATCTAACAATGCCCAGATTGCAGAATCCATCAAAGATTACCAAGGAGCCTGAATATGCATGCAAAAGTAAAGAACCTTTCTTTAATCTTGAACTTGGACCCTCCATGTGTCTGATGAAGCAGTATGATTAAAAAGCCTTGAGACCATTTGGGGTGGTTTTATTTTTAATCATAGCAGAGGTTAGGATGAGGGAATTTATAAGGTTCAGAACCACTGATTTTCTAACATTTGTCTAAGTGTGTCTTGGTGGAAGGGAATGGGTGTGTTCTGGGCTTTAGGAACATCTGGTGATCCTATCTACATTGGTTGCACCCTTAGATATTTCCTTTGGAATGTTAATGTATTTTTCCCTTGGATGTTGACGGGTCCATTCCTGGGTGGTGCCTAGGTGGTCTCAGATTGTGGACTTTCCTACAGTCAGGTATTGCCTTATGGTAAAACCAAAACTCAGGCCTACTTTTTGACTGGTCTCTGTTGAGCCTGTCATGGCAACAGTGTAGCCAAGCTGACCTGGGCCCTATACAAAGAATGAAAAAGGATACAAGTTATCAAATCTCTCTCTCAAGATGCCTTTCATAGTCTTAAAAATACCTCTCATTGTGCAAAAACATCTGTCACAGTCATTCTGACATAAATATGCTTCTGTTTATGCAATCTATATGTCTAAAACTTATGTTTTTGAAAACCCAAAGAATTCTTGTGAGTTCCAGGAAGGTGAATTGAAGGATCCACCTTAAACAGGCCAGATAACCCTTTTCAATTCTCTGGTTCTGAAAAATTTTTCTTCCTAAACTTTGTCCTCTGTTCTGTCAAAACCTTGCCAGGTCCAAGAGACACCAGACATTTCCATACCACAAACCCTGGACAGGAGTAAAATGACCAGCTATCCCAGGATGTGGCCAGCACCCAGCTTTCTCAGGTCCCCCCCCCACGAGATGATGCCTACAAATAAGCAGAAAACAGTCTTGAGAATCTACTGTCCCAATTCCTTTAACCTGTTATGCCTAACTTCCCGCCTTTTTATTATAAGAAAAAGATGGAAATGTTAATGATTTACTGGCCTGGTCTGTCACCTGGGTACCCTGTCCTTTTAAGAGACAAGCCCCACCCTCTCCCAAACTCTCCTCTTCCGGAGAAGCATATCTCGCCTCCTCCAGCCTGCTTTTTCTCTTTCTGTCTTGCTTCTGAAGAGGTACTGTCTCTCCCTGTCTCCCACTCCCTCTTTCTTTACCTCTCTCCCTCTCTTTCTCTCTTTTCCTCTCTCTCTGTCTCTCTCTTCTATCCCCTTTCCCCCTTCCCCTTTTTCTTTCCCCTCCATAACCCACTAAATAAATTTACCTCTCTGCATGATCTGTCAGTCTCTCACCCATCATGGTTTCCCACCTGCCAAGGTGACCAGCCAAGGCTTCAGGGGACACACCGATGCCTGGGGGACACACAAAGGCCTCAGATCACCCATTACTACACCTTGTGGGACCACCACCCATCATGGGACTGGCCTTTCCTCAGTCCCCCCCCTTATATTTTTAGAAGGGAATAACAGGAATACAAGAATAACCACACTAATTAGCTATAGAAGCTGGGTGTGGGTGGGTGTAAACCTCTAATCCCAGCATTAGAGAGGAATATAAGCAGGGATGAGACAAGAACTTGTTCTCTTTCAGTCTAAGGATTTCTTAGAGGTAAGAACTCTCTAGTGGCTGGGCTGCTTTGCATTTATGATCTTCAGGTTGAACTCCAATATCTGTCTATTGGTTATTAGTCATGCTACAAGCTCATTCCAACCCTCATGAGAGAACTATTCTCCTGCACTTGGGAAAGATGGCCCCACCTCTCACCACAGTGAAGAAGAACTGGTCATGATGGCATGGACGTAGTGGAGTTGGCTCTACCCATTACCTGAAGAGGATGGTCCCAGTGTTCTGGACTGACAAACTCAACTATCACCCAGGCCAACAGCCTGGGTCTTGCATTGGACCACCCTAATATTTACCCCACCTAGTACATGCTGGAGCTAGTGATGGTACTGGTTCTGTGGAAAGATAGCCACAGGATCTCCATGACTCTAGGTGGCTGAGGGTTATCTGAGGCAAGTTTAGATGAGGATCCCGTGATAATGGTGTACCAGAACCCAGAGGCCTTGAACCAGACCTATGACACATTACAATAACATTTGCAAGTAATTAGGCAAAAGGGTATATATGTACTATGTGACACACAATGGCTCCCAATGCCACCAGAACAAATGAAGTGGTGTTGGAGAGATGGGAAAGATGGTGGATCAAATGGAGTTTTCTTGTTGTTTGTTTTTGGTTTTATTTTGGTTTTCATTTTTGTTTGTTTTCTTGTTATGTTTTGTCATTAAGACCTGCTTCAGCAGGGGTTTCAGGTCCGAAAGAGGATGTGTGAAGTTGGGGAGGGAGAAGACAGACAGGATTTGAGGGTGAATCAGAATGGCTGACAGGAGCATTTAATTGAAAAAATAATACACTTTTATACTTTATAGTTGCACATAGGATTAAACAGGAGAAAAGGGGGCATATGAGCTGGGATACGGCTTGAGATCAGAGATTGAGGAATATAGTATTGACCTTGACAATAGGTACTCATCATATGTAAATTAAGTAGCCATAAGTTCCTCTTGTCAGAAATTGGTGTGGGAAGTCTTTCTGTATATGTGTTGCTTTTATTGGTTAGTGAATAAAGCTGTTTCAGTGAGTGGCTTAGCAGAGTAGAGTAGGATGGGAATTCCAAGCAGAGATAAAGGAAAAAGAAGACAATCAGGGAGAAGCCATGTAGCCTCCACCAGAGACAGACTCTCCGGAACCTTTGCAGTAAACCACAGGCATTGTGGTGATACACAGATTAATAGAAATGGGTTAATTTAAGAAATAAGAGTAAGCTAGAAATATGCTTAAGCTATAGGCCAAACAGTGTTGCAAATAATATAGTTTCTGTGTGATTATTTCGTGGTCTGGGCAGCCAGGAAGGAACAAGAGGCCTCACCCATCAGATTGGCGTGCCAACATTTGCCAGCTAAATCCACATAAAACCTGGGAAAGCTTAAAAAGGAATTATAGACACAAGAGAACATAATTAAGCTTGGCTTTTTGGTAGCAGCATTTTCTCAAGTGGGCTCTTTTTGCTAGAAAAAAGTAGAGGCACAAATCTTTTAAGAGAATGTTTCTTGACTCAGCAGTAGCAGCAAAAACTGCACGACTCTTTTAAGAAGGCTTCCTGGTTTACCAGCATGAATGGCTTTGACTCTTTCAGGAGATCCAGCTATGGAGCATTTAAATGGGGTCAGTGAGCAGCATGTTACAAATTGCTTAATGGTGACGCAGACTTGCTGTGTGCCTAAAAATGGGGCAATGTACATGGTTCTCAAAGACAGGGAACATGCCTATGTCATGTTGGACTGGGCAGAGTAAGAAGGCAGAGCTGTACTGGCCCTAGCCATGCCCCCTTAGCATTTTTTAAAGGCACTTCTGGTCAGAAAATGATTACAGATACACAATAAAGATAAATTCAGATTTCTTAAAAAAAAGAACTCTAAATGTGTTACTGTGTGTTTAAAAAATGTATGTAGTCTTAGGAGAGAGAAGAAAACATAGAGTTATAAAAAGAAGTAAATGGTTTTTTAAAAAATAAAACAAAGTCTTTAAAGAAACAATAAACTTGTAGAAAAAGTAATAGAGTAATAAAAATAAGCCATGTAAAGATGGAATATACATAGAGAATCTGGATTATGTATACTATTGTGTTTTCTTTAAATTATTTGACTGTGAAAGAGCTAAGTACAGAGAGACATTTCATTGTATGGGCTACTAAGCTAAACAAACATATATTTTAAAGGTATCTTGACTTCAAAATTTGGGACTAAGAATTTGTTGCTTTGGAAAAGAGGTTCTTCTTTTGTTTTCACAGAAGATGACAACCTGTGGATTTCTTCCAGACTAATGTAGTTTGATGGACCAAGACCACCTGAACCCCAAAAGTAAAATACTTCACCCAACAAAAAGCAGGTAACAGTTTAGAGAGAACTATGGCCAAATTCCCTAAATAATTGTTTATAAATATTTGTTTACATTTAAAGGGGATATGGTATAGAGATTTGCATTGGTATGGATCTTGGTTTATTGATACAAATTTACAGTCATTTTGCTATATGTATATTTCTGCTCTTAATTAAGGTATTGTGTTTGTGCAGCTCATTTAAAAAATGTAATGTATCATTAAGAAATAAAGGTTAATAGATAATCATCTATAATAGTCAAGCTTGTAGTGAATTTAGTTAGGCTTTCTAGATGTATAGAGATATATTTCATATGGATAAGGATTCTTCAAATCTTTCAAAGACCTTCAGAATATGGCATTTAAAATGTTTTAGAACTTGGGATTTTTCATGACAATGAAGCACATCTGTTCCTGGCAGTACCAATCAACTCCAAGAGGATAATGGGCATCAAAGAGGCTACTTATAGAGTTTTTAGCCATTTGGGAAAGAAAGTGCTCTTGCCTGAACTGCTTGACTGGACTTGTAGGACTCACAGGAAAATGACTGCTGAAGCTGCCTAAAGAAGGTGAGACAGTCCTTTGGGGTTCCTGCTTAAAGAATCTCAAAGGTTCTTTAAACCTTTAAAGAGTCTGCTAGACATTCTGTAGGACACAGAAAAAAGTGACTGACAAACTGCCAATATAGGTGAAACTGTCTTGAAATTTCCTGCTTCATGCAAAATCTGCTGGAGACTATGGGCCAATAGGCTGAAGATGGGCCCCTACAACATTACAGAACTTTGGGTGACTGTCCAGGTGGTGAGTTGTCTCTGTCAAATCTAAAGTTTTGGAAGTTGCTTACAATGCACTTCCTGTTAACTTAGGTAATATTATATCCTTCAGGGGTCTTTGATGGAGTTGAAGAATATAATTATAATTAGTTTTCCTTAGTTATGATGAAAGATAAAGTAGATATAAATACTATAACTATAATTCTTACTTGGTAACTGTTTTGTTATATGTAATTTTGCTATGTTAAAGTTGAAACCTTCCTTTTTGTTCATACAGAAAAAGGTGCTTCTTTATATGTGCTGCTTTTATTGGTTAGTGAATAAAGTTATTTCAGCCAGTGGCTTAGCAGAGTAGAGTAGGGTGGGAATTCCAAGCATATAGATATAGAGGAGAAAGAGGGCAGAGTCAGGGACCCTTGTAGCCTCCACCAGAGACAGATTTGCCAGAACCTTTCCAGTAAACCACAGGCACATGGCAATACACAGATTAACAGAAATGGGGTTAATTTAAGAAACAAGAGTAAGCTAGAAATATGCTTAAGCTATAGGTCAAACACTGTTGCAAATAATATAGTTTCTGTGTGATTATTTTGTGTTCTGGGCAGCCTGGAAGGAACAAGTGGCCTCACCCAACAAGAGATTGACTGCTTTAGCTAGCAAGAAATTTCCTCAAACCTCTGAGGGAGTGAAGACACTCATCCAAATACCTGACCTTGGGGAAAGAATTTCTTCTGGGGAGCAGACAATACACTACAATTCCTTAGTCTTACTGATTGGACCCGTTCCCCTCATAATGTTCCCAAACAGGAAAGTCCTGAAGTTTTACTCTTTCCCAATTATACTCTACCAGTCTAGTTTCTCTGTATTTATTAACTGAACTCTTGCTCTTCATGGCCTCAGGGTCTGGATCTGAAAGGTAGACATTTCAACTTTTTGATTAGGTGTATCTAGTAAATCTCTAACTTTCCTGTTCCTGGTGTATTTAGGAGGGCACAGTTGTAGTCCTGATTATATGGTGGCAGTGATTTTTTTTTTGGTTTCTTGAGAAAAGGTTTCTCTGTATAACCACCCTGGCAAACCTGGAAGTCACTCTGTAGACTAGGCTGACCTAAAACTCACAGAGCTCCACCTGGCTCTCCCTCCAAGTGCTGGGATTAAAGGCCTGCACCGCCACCACCCATCTGTGGTGGCAAGGATATTTTTCCAAAGAGTTATTTTGTTTAGAGAGGCTACCATTGTATACATTTTCATGCTTTAACAAAGCCCACATGAAATTTCCCAATTTCGTTTAATAGGGATAATCACTAAAAATGAAAGTTAAAAGATGCTACAGAAGTGTGGTCTGCAATGGTTGAAATTCTGCAACTTTGTAAAGCAGCAATGATCACTGTTTGGAATCTCCAGCTTGGAGCTGGACCCTGTCCTCAGTGCCCTAGCAAGCATCTTCCATGGAGCTGCCCTCTTCAAACTCCACCCCTGAGAAAGCCCTCCAAAAATCAGACCCTTCTTGGGACTGCTCCTATAGGCTACTTAAGACCTGATGGCTATATTTGCCATGTAATACCTCTTGCACTGTCCTGAGGGTCACCCAGGATTGTTTTGCTCAGATTAAACCTGGCTTTATTAATTAGATTTATTTGGGTTATTGCATCAGTGATGTGAATCCCCATTAACCAGGGATTCAAAACTTAGCAGTCACAATGAAACCCAGTTTTGTTTTAGCTTGACTTTTTTTTTTAATGTTCTTTTGGGGAGATGCTGCAGGATTGAGGGAGGAAATGGAAGGACTGAGAGTAGAGCAGAATTTGGGCATATATTGTGAAATTCCCAAAGACTCAATAAATAAATTTTGTTAAATAAAGAAAAAAAAACATACACACACAGTTGAAAGTGCTCCTCCATGGTTTTTGTTCAGTACCTGCTTCCAGGTTCCTACTCCAAGTCCTTCAGTAATAACTGTGATAGTGCAAAGTATAGGCCAAATAAACCATTTTCTTTGAAAAATTATATTTGTACAAATATTTGTGTTTTCTTTCAATTTCCTTATCATATGTTATAACATCAATTAACAGAATACTAATAGGATGTCCTCTAAGGGACAGATATTCACCTATTCAATTTTTTATAATGTATTTGCAGTTGTACAAGGGACAGTTATATCATATTAGGTGTAATTATGACCTGGTTAAATATATAATTTATTTGTGATTGTACATGGGATATTGTGTTTAGGCATTATTATGACCCAGCTGTTGTTTTCATTTGGAAACTAATTATGGCATAAGGAGATATGACTGTATGTCAAGTTGACAAGGGATGGACTGTGATAGCTATTCTTGGTTGTCAACTTGACTAAATCTGGAATGAACTACAATCCAGAAATGGAGGGTATACCTGTGATCCTGATCTTGTGGCAGGAAGTCAACTTGCCTCTGATCTGAATCTTGAGGCTGGATGAGAGAACAACTCACACCTTTAATTCAGACCTTTAGATAGAAAGACACTTTTAATCTGGAAGCCTATATAAAGACATAGAAGAAGAAAGGTCTGCATCATTCTTTACCTGGTTGCCCTCAACTTGTCAGCACATCCATTCCTTCACTGGCGTTGGAGTCTACTTCTTTGGGATTCCAGCATATACAGAAGACCAGCTGGAACACCCAGCCTCATGGGACTGAGCAACTACTGATTCTTGAACTTTCAATTCACAGCAACTATTGTTGGACTGCAGCCTCTAAATCACTCCAGTAAATTCCCATAGACAGACAAACAGACAGACAGATATTCATTCCATAAGTTTTGTGACTCTAGAGAGCCCTGACTAATACAAGTAAAATATTGAAGTCTCCCATTATCAATGTGTAAGAGTTGATATGTGATTTAAGCAAGAGTCATGTTTGCTTTACAAACTTGGATGGGTTTGTGTTTGGTGTATATGTTTTCATTCATGGCATGGGTGACCCAAGGCTGATCCCATGAGGGGTAGCAGCCAGTGACCCAGGGATGCCTGGGTCCCCTGGTGGGTGGGAGACAGACAGATATGCCATGCAGAGAGAGCTTGGGTATAGAGTTTATTTTATGGGGGGGAGGGGAAGAAGAAGAGTGAAAAGGGGAAGAAAGAAGGGGGGAAGGGGATAAAGGGAAAGAAAGGAAAGAGGCAGAAGCTGCCTCTCCAGAAGAAGGACAGAGAGTGAGCAGGCTGGAGAGTAGGGGGAGATTGGGAGTGGGCAGGCCTTGTGACAGGCCAGATTTATTTTTATAACATTCCCACCTTTCTCCTATAGTAAAAAGGTGGGGAATTAGGCATGGCAGGTTGAGAGGACTGGGACATTGGGTTCTCAAGACTGCTTCCTGCTTATTTGTGGGTATCAAAGTCTTTATGGGGGGAGCTGAGAGAGAGCTTTGGTATAGAATTTATTTAATGAGGGGGAGAAGAAGAGAGAGAGAGAAAGAAAAGAAAGAAGGAGCAAGGGGAGAAAGGAGGGGAGAAGGGAAAGAGGCAGAAGCTGCCTCTCCACAACAAGGACAGACAGAGAGAGTGAAAGCTAGAGGGGAGGCAGGAGATCCACTTACCTTGATGGGAATGGGGAGGTTGGGAGTGGGTGAGGCTTGTCTCTTAAAGGGACAGTGTTCCAAGGTGACAGGCCAGGCCAGCAAATTTGCTTTTACAACATATATATTAAGAATCACAATACACCATTGGTGAATTTTCCTTTGATGTATATGTGGTATCTTTCACTATCTATCCTGATTCATTTTATTATAATGTCAATTTTGTCAAATATTAAAATTACTAAACTATCTTAGATTCATTGCTGCTTAGGTCCATTTGCTTGAAATAACATTTTCTACCCCTTTACCCTGGGTTGATATCTACCTTTGATGTTAAGGTGTAGTCTTGAATGCTGCAGAAGGATGGATGCTTTTTTCATATCCATTCTGTTACTCAGTGTATTTTTATTGAGAAATTTAAACCATTGATGCTGAGAAATATCAATTAATAGCATTGTTAATTTTGTTATTTTGTTGTTTTGTTGTAGGTGGTGGTGGTAGTAGTAGTAGTAGTAGTGTGTGTGTGTGTGTGTGTGTGTGTGTGTGTGTGTGAGACAGAGAGGGGGGTTGTGTGTGTTTCCCCTCATTATATTCGCTGGTCTGGGATTTTTTTATTCCATGTGTTTTCTTGGGTGTAATTAATGTCTTTTGCTTGGAATTTTCATTCTAGCACATTTTCCAGGGCTAGATTTCTAGAAAGATAGTAATCAAATTGGTTTCTATCATGGACTGTCTTGTTTTTCCATCTGCGGGAAATGAATGCATTACATGGTATTGTAGTCTGGGCTGCCCTCTATGGTCTTTTAGAGTCTTTTTTGCACATCTGCCCTAATACTTATGGCTTTTAAAGTCTATATTGAGAAGTCGGATGTAATTCTAATAGCTCTGCCTTAATATATGTCTTTTTTCTTTTTAGCTTTTAATATTCCTTCTTAGTAAGTTTAGTGTGTTTATTATTATATGCCAAGGGAGAATTTCTTTTCTGTTCTACTTTATTTTGTGTTCTGTATGCTTCTTTTACTGTGACAGACATGTGCTTCTTCAGGGAAGGAAATTTTATTTTGTTGAAAATATTTTCTGCACCTTTGAGTTGGGAGTCTTCTCCTTGCTCTATTATTATTATATTCTCCTATATTATTCTATTATTCTTTGATTTGGTCTTCCCATAGTGTGGCAGTTTCCTTGTAATTTTTTTTTATATGTGACATTTTCTTTGACTAATGGATCTGTTTCTTCTATAGTGCCTTCAATGTCTGTGCTTCTCTCTTCTATAACTTGTTTTCTGTTGATGAGGCTTCTTTCTGTGGTTCCTGTTCAAATTCCTAAATTTTTCACTTGCAACTTTCTTTCAGTTTGGGTTATCTTTATTGATTTTACTTCCACTTTCAGGTATTGACCTGTTTTAGTCATTTCCTTCCACTTTTTGTGTTGTTGCAGATTTCTTTAAAGTATTTATTCGCTTCCTCTTTAAGGACCTCTATCCTATACATAAAGGCTGTTTTAAGGTCTTGTACTTGGGCTTCAGCTTTGTTGGAGTACTCTAGGCTTACTGTAGTAGGGTTGCTGGGCTCTAGTGGAGATATATTGGCCTAGCTACTATTCATTGTGCTTTTGTGTTGGCATCTAGACATCTGCAATTGGGAAAATTAAATTTTGAGGTGCTGATATCTGGTGGTGTCTTTGTTGGATGGGAGTTTTGCTCCTTGATATTGGTTTCTTCCTTGGTTCCTAGGAGAGTATGGTGACCGTGTGTTTCCTAATAGGGAATTATTCTAGGGTCCTGATAAATTTGGCCACTAGAGGTTTGGGTAAAGTGTGTTTCTTGGCATTTAGAGTTGACAATGGGAATTGATGGGCTGAGGGAGGGGTTTCACACCAGGGAGAAAAGCAGAGTTCTCCAACAAAGTCTGCTTAGTTCCCTGGAAATAGGGGCAGATAGTGAGGAGAGGCTCCAGCAGGTTTGCTACAGAGCTAGGGATGAGAGTGAGGGTTGGACTTGGAAAAATAGAGAAAAAGGTGAAGAACTACAATTAGCCTACTTGCTTGCCTAGTCAGAGTGGCCTGTGGTTTCCCAGGGAATGCTTGCTGGAGTCGCAGGCTGAGATAAAGTGGGGGAAGGGAAAGTGGGGGGAAGCTCTGTATGATGGACCAGGTATGGAGTAGTGGGGGAAGGGAGGCTGCAGCAAGTATTTTGCTATAGAGCTGGAAATGAGATTGAGGAATTAGATTTGGAAGAGAAGAGGGTGAGGTGAAGATCTCCTGCTCCTTTAGGGCCCCCTTGAGAGATTAGAGGGGAGAGAATTGTGTGCTACATGTAAAAGGGTTCAAGGTCAGCTGACACAGCCAAAGGTGACTGAGGAATACTATGTTTTATCCAGTCTGTTGCTGAAGTAGGTGTTGGGAAGTTCACCAGGACATTATTGGATAAGGTTTGTCTGGGAGATGGATCCCTAGGACTTGTTAGGGTGTGATACGATAGGGATCATTTGTCCTTTCTGCAGCCCTTTGTATCTTTAATGGCCCTCTCCTAGAAAAAGCCAGGTAGTTTTTCTGACTCTATGAGAAGCTGCCATCAAAGTGTTTAAATAGTGGCACTGGTCAGCTCGAGATGACTAGGGGCTGCTCCACATTATTTTGTTCTTTTTCAAATTATGACATTATAATTTAATGACAACATTTCTCCCATCTCTCCAAACCCTCCATACCCCACCTTACTCTCCATCAGTTCATGGTCTCCTTCTTTCTTTCTTTTTTTTAAAACTAATTTTAATATATATATATGTGTGTGTGTGTGTATGTATGTATGTATATATATATATATATTCCTAAATATATCTTACTCTGACAATATAATGTTATTTGTGAGTGTTTTCAGAGCTGATAGTTTGGGAGTGGCAACAAATTGTGTAAATTTCCATGAGGAAATACCACCTCTTCCAATCCCAGCTCTCCCCCGTTCTTTGTTTAGGATAGGTTGAGAACTCATGGTTTTTTCCTTATCCAAATTAGCATATCCATTTGTGTTGACTGTTTCTTTTCTTGACACCAGGTTCATTCAGATAACCCTGGACAGGATCCTTGGCCCATTGCTTTTGCTACCCTAGGCCTATGACATATACTTTCTTTGCCTTTCTGTGTTCTGCTGGCATTTGATTTTGTCACTTTTGTCAAAGGTGGTGCACAGATGCAACAAAAAGATACCCACAACCTCCTTAAAGTTTGTTGTGTAACTTAATTTTGTAGCAGGAAAGCCATTTAGGCCAATCCCAGCCTACATGTGCCTCTGCTAGACAAAAGCTCAGATATTCAGAGCTAAAACCCAGCATGCCAGCTTCCTCTCCCAAATCAAATTTTGACTTATAATAATATCAAATTTTAATATACCATGAAAGTAATTAAAACAACATTTTCATTGATTGAATATATGATTAAAAAGTGGTAGACTTGCAGCATCCCAGCTTTAAAAATTGTTTTCTCTAAGATAAAAATAATTATATAAAATGAAAATGAAGGTAAAAATTAGTTAAGAAAAAATTATAACAAATAAAAGATCAAACTACCTTAGAATATGACATTCAATGCCTGAAAGTCAAACAAGGGAATGCATGCCTATAACCACAAGTGACTGCCAACTGAAGGAAGAGGATCCTGGGACAGAGTCCAGTCTGGGAAACACAATGAGTCTGAGGCCAGCCTGGCTAACTAGAAAGACAATAGACAGATGATAGATAGATAGATAGATAGATAGATAGATAGATAGATAGAT
>LOEQ01004509.1:23495-38394 GCA_001685075.1 Bramus lutescens
CTGCTGCCCAAGGAACAAGCTGAGGACATCTCCTTGGACACCTGGGAACCCCTCGAGAGTCAAGTCTCTTGCCAAAACTAAAATGGCTCCCTTAATTAAGATATCTACTTCCCTGCTCCCATATCCACCCTTCCTCCATCTCAACCATCCCAATCCCCCAAGCTCTCTCAAATCCTCCCCTTCTCTCAAGAGGGGAGTTTTAGTATTCCTGCTTTCTTGCTACTTTTCACTCCTCTCTTAACCTCTTTTGTCCTGAAATGCAAAATCCTAAAGCAAAATATCTTGCCGGTCACAAAGTGCTGTTTCTAGAATAATGAAGCAAAATCGGGAGCATTGGTTTGAAGCCAGGAGATGATGATACCTTTGACAATCTTAGATTTTAAACTCTTTTGCAAGTTCCTCAAAAGCCTTGATCTTAATTTAAATTTAGGAACAAATAGTAAATGAAAACAATATTAATTGAAACTTTGTTAAATTGAGATAATTTTTCTTTTTAAATCAATTATACAAATAATTTTCAAAAATAAATATTTATTTCAGAAACCTTTGGATGTTTCAGACTTCATTCAGATAAAAACATGAGACAAAAATCATCTATCCTCTCAAATCAATTGCATGCTGATAAGGAACTCATTGTCAACAATGCAGACACTTTTGCCTTGGCACTTGGTATAGGAGGTACTAATCTAGTCTTTGGGGTAAGATAGTGACCTCCTGGAACAAAACCCTTTGCCTTAAATCACATTTATAATTTGTGGACATTATTGTCAAAGAGATTTTATCTTTATTTTCTATGTTATAGATCAAGACACACCACACAGCCATCCTACCTTAAATGATACTCTTACTTCCCTTGGTTTCTTTCTAAAATTCTGCAAGTATTTGAGTGATATTGATGATCAGACATCATTCATGCTGTCTACTTACCCCCAAACAGAAGATAATGATGCTGTAACTTAGGGCCAGTGTAGGCATAGGAATTTAGTCACACCTAAGAGCAATACTCTGAGACTCGAATGATCCATTAGTAATATCATCACCTCTAAACCCAAGAAGGACACTGGAGAGCTGCTGTGTGTATGTGCAGATTCAGGAACACAGTAGTTTTGACACTGGCATAAGTCTATTGCTAATATAAATGAGGAGAAGGGGCTTGGATACAGATTCTGACAGAATCTGGTGTGAAATAAATCTATTATTTGTTAATTGATGTGATGCAGTTCCTTAATGGAATTATGTACACCTCAGCATATAACTAAAATTGTGATGATATTGGCTGGAGAGGTTGATCAGCAGTTAACAATGGTTTCTCTTGCAGAAGATCTGGATTTGGTTCCAAGCACTCTCACATAGTTGCTCACAAGCATTCGTAACTCTGGTTATATGACTCACATATATATGAACACCAGGTACATATGTGATCAAAATTTATATACATACAGGCAGAACCCTGTATATGTTGTATGTATGTATGTATGTATATGTGTGTGTGTTAAAAATATGAGGATAATACAGTGTTCATGATGCTGTGTGGTTATTCAGGAAATGAATAAATTCCTTTATGGTTTCTAATATCCTCTCTGGTTTACTATAAATTCAAACATTATCAGCCTTGGCCTTCTTAATCTTTACATTTTTCAGACTATTTTAAGGTTGAATTTCACTTTCAGGAAAGGTCTGAGATGT
Organism: Bramus lutescens; assembly: GCA_001685075.1. Lineage (NCBI taxonomy): Eukaryota > Metazoa > Chordata > Mammalia > Rodentia > Cricetidae > Bramus > Bramus lutescens. Next base: position 25,182 of record LOEQ01004509.1, read on the forward strand.
GTGGATTGTTTTCAAACCTTGCTGTATTACTGAAGGAATGTGATGATCAATGACATTATTTTTTTTCTAAAGTTCATTTGAAAATCAAGTTCATGGCAGGATCTACTCTATGAACTTCATCTTGGGATTTCTGCTTGTATTCACTCTAGAAGTCAAATGCAAAAGCACATATGGAATAAACTTTAACAGAGCAACATAAATAGATAATCCAGTTAACAGTGAGTCAACATATCAGTAATCCAATATATACAATTTAGGGAAATGTTTGTTCACTTGGTTAATATGATGTGACATGAACAGATTTTAATGATGATGCTCATCTAACATGAATCTAGAACCCATTGTTGCCAATGCCTTTACATTGTGATGTGGATTGACTGTAGTCAGTGTGCAAAACAAATTCTGATCGTGTTGAGCTAATGAGGAACCATGCAAATGTACAATCAGAGGCATGAACAGCTCACCTTACCACACTGAAGTGACTGTTTTGAATATATTCTCAGAAATATAAACAGCAAAATCCTCCCACACACAGTCTTTGATCCCTCCCTACAACCCACCCCTCCAAACAACATAATCTAAGGGAAACCTGTTTTCCCAAAGCATGTTGCTTATAAATATAAATAGAAAGATCTGAGCCTTTTGGGGTTACTTTAACGTTTTTTAAAGAAAGGAATAAAATACAATAAACTCTAATGGAAACCATGTTTCTCTTTTGGTTCCAGAAGGGGTTGCAATATAATTCATAAGTCTATAGGTTTTGCTCTATGAGAAGGGGTATTAGTAAGACAGGGGAGAAAGAAAGAAAAACTGCTATAGATTTATTTTAATATTTCAGAGCAGAGAATGGTAACAGAGAAATCCCCATTTGAAATGAAAAATGTACTTTGCTCCCAATGGCAAAGAAAAACCACACTATTGAACCTCATCGGTCTACAATGTGGTTGGAAAAGATTCATTTGTTGGAAACTTTTAAAATTAGTTTGTCCTGAAGACCACAGAGAATTGATAGGCAGTATGGTATGGAAAAGAGAAAAATAGTAGAAGATATGAAATGCTTATAACTCAGATAGAACAATTACAGAAAATAATAAGAGTCATGCTAGGTACATTTACAGTTGCTGAGCTTTATGAAGATTCACATGTTTACTTACGAGAAACTAGTTTTCAGAAGATCACTAAACAACGCTACAGTGACAAATGAAGAAGACTAATGGACAGAAGCTGTGTTCACAGCTGCCATCCATCCATGTTCTACTTTGTTGACTCTATTTCTAGGCAGAAAGCACCTAGTGACAAGGGATCTAATCTAGCCAGGATGGGAACCAGCACAAGAAAAAAGAATATGTTTTTAAGGCTTTCAATTGAAAGATACACATATGAAAGCACTTGGGTCTGGGTTTTCCTTGCCAATTCTCTAGACACATTTATAGGAAGGCTCCTCTGATCCACACATCTGACTATAGCACACTGGCTATGAAATATCTTTCATCCATCCTACTTAGAGAAACTGACTAAAGGTATCCCTATTGTACCCATGTAAAAAAAAAACAAGTTTGTCATTGTGAATGCCAAGAAGACATCTCAAAATAAACATTGCAATATTTTACTCAAAGCCTTTCTCTTGATATCTGATCTTCTGTCTCCTATGCTTACTGCATCACATATTATTTATTAATTTCAACCATGTCATGTTTGTCCACACTACCATGTTCTCTCATACATACCATTTAATCATAGTCTTGCCTGGCAATTCCCTTTCAATCTTTTTTCAGAGCTGTTATGACAACATTTTAAAACCTCTTTTGACCATATTAACCTACTGCTTGAAATTCTTTTCTATTAATATTTGAATGCATCAAGTCTCCTTGTCATTTGTAACAGTGTCATATGTAAGCATTAGTAGGTATCAGTGTCTCATAGGAATCTCAGCCCAGCCACCCTGTTCTTAATGCATATTCTAATGTGAACAACCACACAAGGCTGTCTGCAAATGTTACATTTACTATGTTTAGGGAGAGTAAGAGAGAACCCAGAAAAGCAGAGGGGGACATAAATCTTCTATTGAAAGCCTATTACTTCCAGGCATTACGCTCTGTGGTATCATCATATTATCCCTTAATCTCATAAACTTTCAGCAAAGAAAATATTGTTCTTATTCTGCAGCTAATGAAAGAGAATCTCTGTAGGAAAGAAACTCTGAAAATTGCCCAAAGCTCATTATTCCTAGACGAGGCTTAAAGTCAGTTTGCTAGACCTCCTTCCCTTGCTCCCTTCCAAACAGAGAACACAGAAATAGTGTGCATACATCTTAACATGACATGGGTACAGCACCATTTCTATTTGTGTTGGAGTTCTTTTGTATGCATGAACCAGTTACTTTACAGAGGCTCTGATACACTTTCTATCGAAACAACGAAAGAGGGAAGTGTTTATTTTGGCTTAAAGTTCCAGGCAAATACAGAATCATGGTGGGGAAGGCAAGGAACCAGGAACAGAGAGTGCCTGGCCATACTACACATGCAGTTAGGAAACTGGAGCAGGAAACCAAGCCAGGCTATAAAACCACAAATCCAACCCACAATGACTCTTCCTTCAGCAATATTCCTCCTAAAGGTTTCACAATATTTATGTGAGGAGTGATGGAAGCCCTGAGTGAATATGTATCACTACCATTAGCACATCCATGTCAAAGACCTCAGCTCCTTAGAGGTTCAGGGATTGGCAAAGCTATTCCCTAGTGAAGCTCAGGGAATTGGTAACAACCCCCTCTGGTCCATGTGCAAATGTTGACAGCATGTACAGAAAGCATGGACCTCAGCTTGCTCCTCTCAGGTGTTTACAGCCTGAGATTGCTCCCCTACAGACATCTCCTATAGAGACTAACTCTTCTTCCTCCTGTCCTGGATGTAGCAAATGCATTGAGGTCAAGTAGGTGCTGTTCCATCAGAGTGAGCTCAACTCACCAAGTCATGGTGTATGTATGTATCTACATGTACTTGTCTCTTTTACATCCCCTCATTGTCTCTGTCAGGTTTCTAGGATGAAGTTATGCAAGATGTAGTCCCTGTCCAAACAGCTGGGTACCATGTGTTCAAACACATGAGTCTGTAGGTACAATTTCATGCTCATCTTGTTTCTTTCTCTCTGTTTAGAGAAAAATGGTATTAAAATCTAAGATGAAAAACAGTGACTATAACCTTATAAACAGTGAGAATAGCCATCCGAGTTACTAATGGTTCCTTCAATCCACAAGGGAGTGTTCTCCAGAACCAACACTGGGACTTTATTTGTACTGGTGAGGTATATATCCAATTAAAGGTTTTGTTTATAATATTCATAAAGGAAGTATTTGAGGTATATTGAGATAGAGAATGGAATTGTAGAATTAAAGAATGTCTGATGACATTTTGTAAAGGAATTACTTTTAAAAATATTCTATTTGTTCATTTTCTATGTAGAAATGTTTTGCTAGCATGTATGTAGGTGCATCAGGAGTATGCCAGCTAACATTGTCACTCCAGTTGCAAACAGTTGTGAACCAACATGAGGGTACTAGGGAATTGAACCCATGTCCTCTGGAAGAGTAGACAATGCTCTTAACCTCTGAACAATCTATACAGCTTCTCCAATGACTTTTTAAATCAATTTTTACAGGGAGCAGAAGAGAACCAAAGAATAACCAGAGGCAGATCTTTATAGCCAAGGGCTAGTAGAGAGTGCCCATGGCGAATTGGGAGGATTTCTCTCAATAACATTATCTCTTACTTTTCAAGCAATATATATATTATATTTATATAAAGCAATATATATAATATATGTCAAGCAATATATAATATATATAAAGAATATGTGCTGTAATTATCATGCTACATAATCTTAATTGATACTTTTAACTGTCAAATTTAAATAAATAGGTACTACACAATGTGTAGCACAAATAATAAAAACCCAGAGACAGATATTGGGTAAAAGCTGAGGATGAAAATACAAAGCATCCAAGCCACTTGAGAGTGCTTATCTCTACCAAGGCTCAGACAAACTTAAGGACAATTCTGTCCTCAGCATGACTGCAGTGCTCCCCATCAAAACTCGAACTGGCTGCTCTTGTCTCCTCCTGCCTTATGTTGCTCTCTCTGCCCAACCATAGCACTCCTGTCTCCACCTCCCTAGTGCTGGGTTTAAAGGCTTGTGACTCCCAAGAGCTAGGACCACCTTTGTGTGAGTTCTACTTCTCTTTATAGACAAATTTAATCTTCTGTAGCCCAGAGTGGTCTTCAGTTTCTGGATTAAAGGTGTGCATCACTGCTCCCTGGCCTCTAGTAACTTAGCTCTCCACTCTGACTTCAGGCAAGCTATATTTATTAAAACACAAATAAGATACCACTATAACTATGATCCAACTCTATAAGCTACAGAAAACATTGACAATAATATTCCACTTGGTATCAACTTGATTTTAGTGATGTCACTCCTGCTAAGATTATGTCTTAGAGCCTTTGGAGTGCATGGCAGTCCTTCTAAGAAGTCCATCACCCCCTCTTTCCATTAGTTGGCCTGAGTTGCCTTTCCTTAGACTTTCTAAAGCAATGATGTTTAGATATGCAGACTGAGGTATCTGGCTTTGTCCAGTTGTGTTCAGACATCAGGGTAGCTCATCTGTTTACCATAGTCTTCTACAAAGTTCACCATATCAAAAGTTCCCAAATCTTTGATATCCTTACTCTCAGTATTCTTAATTCCTCCAGTGTACATCCTTTCATCACTAGCATTGACACCTCAAATGTACTTCTTGTTCTATATTGAAAAAAGGCTACCCAGAGATGCCCATGCACTATTTTTTATCACTGCAAATATGCACACTTCAAAAGGCAAATAGCAATAGTCAGTAGATGTAATTTAGGATCTCATCATAAGAATATTCTGTGTTATGAAGATGAGTCAACTGAAATCAAAGAGGTTTTAAGAAGAGGGAAGCAGTAGCGTGAGAGTTATAGTAAGGATATGGTATGGTCAAAGCAAAAGGTTGCAATGATAAGAATAAGGACACAGGAGCTAAGGAGTAAGTACAACCTCCAGCGGCTACAAAGCATAAGGGCATGAATTTGTCTCTCAGAGCCTCCAAAAAGCTTCAGTCCTGATGGCCACCTGACTTTAGTTCAGTGAAGTTGGTTGTACTTTGGATTTCCAGAGAGCTTCAGAACAAAAGAAAAGAATTTGTCTTTTTGGAATCAGTAAGACATAGTGATTTGCTCCCAAAGCAAGGAATGGACACATTTCTTATTTTCTTCAATTTGTCATTCCCCAAACAGCGTCAAATATATAAGAACTAAGTACCAGAGAGGCTCACAGCAGAGCTCAACCTGCTCTGAGCACTTAGAACTATTGCTTGAGTGTTAAACTGTTCTACTAAGCAACGGCAGTGAAAACTACATTATTTTAGTATGTATTCAATGACATAAAAATTTTCCTCATCAGCAAGCCCCAGTGACTAACACAGAATTTATAGGATAACTAAATATGATCTTTTACATTAAAATATTTAAAATTTGAGACTTAAAGTTTGATTACGAATCTTCCTTTTACTTTCAAATGCAGCACCATAATTTACCATATTTATTATTAGAATTTCAACCATTGCTGACTATCAATTTCAAGATGCAATTATTCAATTGATCTCAGGGTTGAGGCTATAGGTGTGTAGCTGAACCCCACTACCCGTCTCTGCCATGGGTGGATGAGATGGGGTGGAGGCATCAACACAGACTCCTGGAGATTCTGATGTAGAAGCTCTTTATTGTGAAAGGGTTGTGGGTTTTTCTAGGGTTAAGGAAATGAAACTGCCACAGGAATGCTCCTGGTTAGTCTTTCTGTATCTGGTGGTCAAAGTTGGTGTGTTGTGATAAGCTAGGAGCATGCATCATGAGTCAGTACAGAAAGGGCTTTCATACAGGTTGCTTTCACCAACTTGATTCCTCATTGTTAGTCCTATCATGCAAGTGCATACATTGTTTCTGCCCTGCCACATGGGTGGGCATCATAAAAAATTGGAAATTAGTAAAAAAATGTCAGCATATCCAAAATTGCTCAGGAATTTTTGTCATTGTATGTTTTTCTTATTTTTTAATCACATTCACATTAACTTAGGTGAAATCTTTTGAATCAGAAAAAATTTACATTTTTCTAAGTATTAGGAGTTACATTTAAAACACAATCTAACTTGATGTGTTTCTGATTTACGTTAGTGGTAAATGCTAGTTACAGAATAGCATAACTGGTATATCCAGTCACATATCCTAAATCTGTCTCTGATCCCGAAATACTTATAAATGAAAAAGGGCTCAATCTCTTTTTAACTATAAAAGAAATGCTTCATCAATAAGCACTTAGTGTTCAAAAAATAAAATGAATTCCTTTCAACAATTTAAATACTGTTTAATTCAAAAGTTCACCTTTATGAAAGTCTTTTTCTATTTTCCTTGTTTCTTAAATTGATGGGTTTTTCTAAAATTTATAGTACATGAGAGCTGATAGAAATTAGTCTTGAGGTAAATACTTGGTTCTAGAAGGCAAGATGCAGAGGAAGGCATGTTCCTAAGCACCAAGGCATCTAGAAGCTCATGGGATTATTGCCCTGTGATACTACCTGACAAAGCACCTACAAGAAGAAGGCTTGCTTTAGTTTGTAGCACTTGGGCTATCAGTACATCATCACAAAGAAAACAGGAAAATTAAGGATGTCTATAGCAGTGGGAGCTTGAGGTGTAGATTATTACATCAGAGTGTGTCAGGAAACAGACCTTTGGGCAGGAGACAGGACTACATGGGTGACTCACTTTCCTCAGGTAAGTCCCACTTTTAAATCTTCCAGAACCTCACCAAAAGACATCACTAAGACTAGAAAGACAGCTCAGCCATTAAGAACATCAGTTGCTCTTGGAGATGACTTTTATTCTTTAATAACTTCATCAGCAGCACCCATATCATGTGGCTCACAATTGCCTATAACTCTAGTACCATGATATCCACAGCCATATTAGGGTGTCTACTGGCACCAGGCACTCATGTGAGGCACCTACATACAGGTAGGCAGTAACACATACAAATAAAATAAAAATAAATAAATCTTTAAAAATCAGCACCACCAGCTAAATATCTAGTGCTCAAACACATGAGCCTATGGGGGGGCATGCCACATTCAAAAAACATATTCATCTAAATGGTTCTAATAATTTTTATTAGTCTTATAATTATATAAAGTTAACACAGTCATTCCTGGAGCTGTGTAGATGTGGCTTCAATTCCTGCTTAACTACCAATTTTTATTTTCATTCCTTAGTAATTATAGCAATTGTAATAATACAAAGTATCCAACTGTTCATGGAGACTGAATGAGTACCCATGCATTGAAAACACTAAGATAAGCTCTCCAATTTTGAAGAACCACTACATTGTGTCTTGGGGTAATTGCAATATTTAAGAAGTGAATACCTATAAAGTCCCAGACAGCACCAGGTACTGAGTAAGTACTTAACAATTTAGTAGACGAGCTGGGAGTATGAAGATGCGCTTCTAAAAAGGTTCTATTTTATGTTGAGCATCTTTATCAGGCCTGAAAAATAATATGAAAACATTTAAAAATATATTGAAATGTTATACTTACGGAAGGTTATAATGTTCACCAATGCTACAATTCATCATGTATCAAATGGAAAAGAAAGACTGAGAATACCCTCAGTCTGCACATTTTGACAACCAGTAAATAAGGTGCATTTCCAAACAATAAGAATAGTTAGACTTCACATCACACCAGTTCTAACACACTGAATGAAGAGATATCCAGTAGCACTCAAGGAAATTGCACATGCCCCATGCAAAATGGCTATTAGCTTTAGAAAATATATTTCCCTTTCTTGGATTAATTTTAAGAAGAATCTTCTTAAAAACAAAAACTCAGCATAGTGTTATTCAGAAAGCTTTACAGGATCCTTAAGTTGTGTAATACTACAAAAAGAAAGATAAATGAATGTAGTAAACAAATGGCTAGAGATAAAGTGTTCTGAAAGCGAACAAATTACTTGAATACACAATAATCCACAGAGGAGAAATATGGTTCATAGTAATTTCATCATCCCTTAAGTTTCTGCTTCTTAGGAACTTGCAGCAGGTTGTAAATTCACCATCACAATCTCTTTTGCCCACAATCTCTTTTGTCGGTGTGTTTTCCATTCAGAATTTAAGGTATAGAAAAAAAGTGCTTTAGAGTATCAAAATGAAAAAAGCATCTCCATTCACAGTAACATATTTTTCTATTTTGGTTTCTTTCCCATTCATTTTCTGCAAAGTCAAATCATACCGAGTATTGTTTTAAGTTTTTCTTTTGTCACTGATGCCAGGTGCATTATAGACTGAAATCTTCTGCAATTTTTTCATCAATCCATCCTCTTTCCATATCTTAAAAAAGTAAGTATGATTAATATTAGAGTAGGAAGGATCATTTATGATTGTAAACAGAGTAATTTTGGTGTCATTTCAAAACTTTTTGACCAATTTCTGCATGTTCTTCTGAGTTTCTCTCTGCCTGGTCATTGTTGTTAAAACAATAAAGACAACATTAAGGATTAATATAAGAAGATACCGGAGCTGGGTCTCTATCTGAACCATTCCACATTATTTCCTACCCAAGCAGACCTTTCTTTATTTCTCCCTCCTTCTCTCCTACTGAATCCCTTAGCCAATTCCTCTGGTTTGCAATTATCACCACAAATCCCAAGCATGTTTACAACTACACTAAGCTAACAATTTATAAATATTTTGTCATCCATATTGCTTTCTTTATAAATGGATTAAGGGTTGGATAAGTAGAAACTTAAATACCACTTACCATTTATCTGCCACAATGTGACATTATGCAATAAATCTAACTTGAAATACCTTGAAAACTAACTTGGCATGTTTAATTTGGTGGTGTCTGTTCATTAAAAAATATTGTAACAGTATTTTCTGTAGCCTTGAATGGCCTTGAATTCCAAATCTTCCTGACTCTAATCCTCATGTGCTTGGATTACATACATATTACAATCTGTCAAATCTTCACTTTTTATTGAAAGAAATTTAAGTTTTAATCATCTGGGGACACCTAGTCTAGCAAACAGCTTTGCTAGATTCAGTACTATCTTTATTCACTTAAATCCAAAATACAAAGATATTCAAAAAATTAAACAAAAAAGTTTAAAGGGAAGAATTTCGTCACTCCCACATTAAAAAAATGAGATTATAATCATTCCAGAGAAATATAAGGGATCATTCTTCCAAGTAAATAGAGCATAGCAGAAATGTGCAAATATCAACCAATAGTGGAGATTAAGAAGAGTGTTAATAAGTAAGGATGTATCTAGTAATTACAGTTAATGTCCCTGCCAATGCTAATGAAGAAGCTATGCTCATAATGATCATTAGTGTACATCTGAATCCTACAGGCAGTGACACTTCAAATGGAGACAACATACATTGAAGAAGAACAGCTGCTTTTGAATTCTGCCAAAGTACGTGTTGCTAAATCATTTAAAAAAATAAAAACAAGGGCTTTGATATCTGGGACAGAGACACTCTGCAAGAGCATTTGATTTAAATAAAAGTGCATAGCTTGAATGAGAGAGGTTTTATATTTTTGAAATATGTTAATTTCAACGATATAAAGCATAAATGACTTAGCAATTATCATTAGAAAAAAAACAGATATGTGGCTGCAAACTAATTCCCAAAGAAATCTAGTCTGAAGAGATATTGTTTGCTTTCTTAGGATCCCAGAGTTATCTATTCTAAGCAACAGAGCAGTATTTCAGTTGAAAAAAATGACCAGTTAAAGATGGAAATAGTCAAGTGAGGAGGGACATACAAAATCTGTTATATTGTATAGAAACTGCCGTTTCACCTAACCAATGAAGCTTTTGGTAATCAGTTTATAGGTATCCTTTTAATTTTTAGCTTTTGAGGAGGAACATAAGAATTTGGGAGTATGCCTCAAGGAAGAATTCATATAAATGAGAAAAAGAAAAAGAGACTACTTTGGAGACAGGAGTAAATTTCTGTTCTATTTTGTGTGAACAAGACATTATTAGAATATTTTATTCCAAAAGGGCTGGAGTGGACCTGAGGCAACAAATTCCACAGGAATGGGACTGAGCCAGCTACCTAAGCTGGAGTGGGCCTGAGGAAGCAAGCTCCAATGGACCAGAAGAAGATCCACTTCAGGGACACTGGAGGACCAGGACTGAGCCAGCAACCTGGGCATAGCAGATCTGAGACAGGAAACTCCACCAGGAACAGATACAGGAGAACAACTGCTGAGCAAGTGAGCCAAAGCCAGAGACCATTGAGGGACCGGACGTGAATCTGGGACCTTCAAGGGAATATACCTATCCCAAGACCCCTGTGGTTCTGGGAATGCGTCTAGGACATCTGAGGAACTAGGTCTGAGGCCAGGTCCCTTGAAGGTCTGGGCTTGAATTTATGACCTCTGTGGAAGTAGGCAGGAGCCAGATATCTTTGCTGATCCAGGTGTGAGTCCAGAACCTCAGAGGGAGTTGGGTTGAGCCAGGACCTCTGTGGGTCTTGGTGTTGGCATGGTACATCAAAGGGAATAGGCAGGAACCGGAAAGCTCTGTGGGTCTGAGCATGAGTCTAGGACATATGATGGAGTAAGCCTGAGCTAGATCCTCTGTGGGTCTGGGCGCACCCCAGCCTGGGAACTCCGAGGGAGTGAACCAGAGCCAGAGACCTTTGCAGGACCAATCCCAAGACAGGGACCTTTGCAGGAGCGGATCGAGACCAGAATTTACAGAAATAGGTCAAAGCCAACAACCTAGGCTAGAGCAGGCCTGAGAAAGCAAACTCCAAGAGAGTGGAGCAAAGCCTGGGAGCACTGAGTGACCTCCAAGAACATGGAGTGGCCAAAAGGGTAACTAGAACCATGCCACTAACTGTACCATGAGGAACAACCATCTGAGCCTTGAATTCATGGGCACCTAGAAGATTAAATAACGGAATCACCGACAGCCCCAAACAAACCTATTAGAGGAAAAGATGAGTAGAAAAGGCAAGAACACATGCAACAGCACAAAGAGCAACACGACACCAGTTAAACCTAAAAACCCTACAACTGCAAGACCTGAACAACCAAATAGAGATGAAGCAGAAGAAAATGACCTAAAAAAAAACTTCAGGAGAATGTTTAAAACTCTTAAAAAAGAAATAAGAAATTCCCTTAAAGAAATGAAGGAAAAGAAAAACAAAAAATTGGAAGACAACATCAAATCCCTTAAAGAAAACCAAGAGGAATAAATGAAACATATGAAAGAAACTATTCAAGACTTGAAATAGAGACAATAAAGAAAACACAAGCTGAGGGAATTATAGAAACAGAAATCATGAGAAAATGATCAGGAACCACAAACGTAAGCATAAACAGCAGAATACAAGAGATGAAATAGAGAATCTCAAATGCTGAGGATACAATCGGGGAAATAGAATCATTAGTCAAAGAAAATATTAAATTAACAAAAGTTTAACCAAAAATATACAAAAAATTAGAAAAAGCAAACAAACCTAAGAATAATAGGTATAGGAGAAGTTCAACTCAAAAGCACAAAATATATATTTAACAAAACTTTCCCAACATAAAGAAAGACATGCCTATGAAGATACAAGAAGCTTACAGAACACCGAAAAGACTGGATCCAAAACAAAAGACCCCTTACCATATAATAATCAAAACACTAAACATTCAGAGTAAAGAAAGAATATTAAGAGCTGAAAAGGAAAAAGGCCAAGTAAAATATAAAGGCAGACCTATCAGAACTACACCTGACTTTACATTGGAGACAATGAAAGCCAGAAGATATGGTCAAGCATATGCAGACATTAAGAGACCATGAATGCCAGCCCAGACTACCATACCCAGCAAAACTTTCAATTACCATAGAAGGAGAAAACAAGATATTCCATGACAAAACCAGATTTAATCAATACCTAGCAAGAGCCTCAGACCTACAAAAAATACTAGAAGGAAAAATCCAAACCAAGGAAATTGGCTACATCAAGAAAACATAGACAATTGTTGGTCTCATAACAGCAAATAACAAAGAAGGAAAAAATGCACAAATTAATGTCATCAACAACTAAAACTAAATTAACAGAAGATAGCAATAACTGCACATTAATATCCCTTAATATAAATGGATTCAACTCACCTATAAAATAACACAGGCTTTCAGATTGGATATGAAAACAGAATCCATCCTTCTGCATACGAGAAACATACCTCAACCTCAAAGACAGACATCATCTCAGAGTAATGGTTTGGGAAAAAATATTCCAATCAAATGACCTAAGAAACAATTGCATGTACCTTTACTAATATCTAACAAAATAGACTTCAAACTAAAATCAATCAAATGAGACAAAGAAGAACATTTCATATTAGTGACAGGAAAAAAATCCATCAAGGGAAAATATCAATCTATGCCCCACATGCAAGGCAAGGCCAACCTTAAATGTAAAAGAAACACCTCGAAAGCTTAAATACTAATAGTGGGAGACTTCAGCACACCACTGAACACATCTACCAGACAAAAAATAAATAGAGAAATAGAGTAACTAACAGATATTATCACTCAAATGGACTTAACAGACACCTATATACTATTCCATCCAAACAAAAAAGAATATGCCTTCTTCTCAGGACCTCATGAAACCTTCTCAAAAATTGACCACATATTCAGTAACAAAACAAACCTCAACAGATACAAAAAATTGGAATAATCCCATGTATCTTATCAGATCAGATCACCATGGTTTAAAACTAGAAGTCAGCAGCAATACTAACTCCAGAAAGCCCCAAAACACATGGAAATTAAACAATGCTCACTTGAATCATCAATGGGTCAAAGAAGAAATAAAGGGAGAAGTTAAAGACTTCCTAAAATTCAATGAAAATGACCACACAACACACCCAAATTCATGGGACACAATGAAAGCAATGTTAAGATAAAAAAAGGTCATAGCACTAAATGCCTACATAAAGAAGCTGGAAAAATCCCACACTAGTGAATTAACAGAACATTTGAAAACTTTGGAACAAAAAGATGAAAACTCACGGGGAGAACTAGACAGCAGGAAATAATCAAATTGAGAGCTGAAATCAACAAAATAG
>LOEQ01004509.1:50306-88294 GCA_001685075.1 Bramus lutescens
ATAGAGAGAGAGAGAGAGAGAGAGAGAGCCTGCTGAGTATATTGCTTTAAGTAGTTTATTTCAGGGCTGACCACTTGGTATTACATTGCCAACTAGGAGATCAACAGTGGGGAAGTCTAAGTCTCTCTTTCTCAGATGATTTTACTTGTCTATTATTCTTTGTCACAGGGTGGAGAACCTTGAGTTGTAAGAATTCTTTCTTCCTCATTAGCATGTCTAGAGGTGTTGTCATTGATTCTTGTTTAAGCAGCCATGTATTTGCAGTATTATGGATGTGGTTACCTTGTCATAAGCTCCCCATGAGATTCCTGACCCTCTCACTCTTAAAATCTATTATCAAGTTCATATATGGTGTTCTCTGTGCCTTAGGTGAAGTAGTTTTGTTTGAGATGTTTCCACTAGAGCTGAACACATCATGATCCATTTCCCCAGCATTTGGCTACTTGTGTTTTTCTAAAGTTAAAGTTAAACTTCTTTGATGATGGGTAAGAGCTACATTTATCCCCATACATATATTAGTATGAGGAATAATATTTAGAATGCAGTTAGGGTATAAGTTGGTCTAATAAAATGAAGGTCTATGACTCTTGAGTTAGAACATTGTCTATACAAGTAGCTATATATCTATCTATCTATACAATTATATACATGATTAACCACATACTGTCATTTATATTAATGCTATTTAGTAGTATTTGAATATAAAAATACAAAAGAAAGAAAAAAGCTTAAGCGCTCCTAGGTATGGTGGTAGAGAAAATTTGTTGTAGATATGGGGGAGAACATAGTCAGGGGCAGGACAATCTGGGAGAGTCGAGTGAACATGATCATGTTGAAGTTGGAAATGTGGAGAGAAAGGTGAGAAGGGAGATGGGAGAGAGGGAAACCAGGTACAGCAGCCAGAAATTCAAAGATATGAAAGAGATAGGTAATCAAAATACGTGGATTATACAGGGAAAGGGTAACCCAGGGCCTGGACTAGAAAGTTTAGATTCGAGGGCAGGGTAGGGAACCAGGCATGTTCCATAACAGGTAGGGACTGAGAGATGCTGGGAGAATCTGGTGGTCAGGTTCAATTTAATATGTTAAATAGACTTCTCAGCCATTTATTTAAGGTTTGGAACTTACACTATTAATTAATGCTGACTTCCTAAGAGATCCACGGAGAAACTTCAAGTACTTGAGGCACTCACAAGTAGCGAGATGATTCACCAACTTTGGTTTAATCTTCCCTAGACTTCTTACCTGTAATCTTTAAGAAATAATTAGCACTGGGCAGTGGTGGATGACACCTTTAATCTTAGCACTTGGAAGGCAGAAGCAGGCGGATGTCTGGGAGTTTGAGGCCAGCCTGGTCTTCAAAATGAGTTCCAGGACAGTCAGAAGTGTCACCCAGAGACACCCTGTCTCAGGAGAAAAAAAAAAGAAAGAAAGATAAGCGTAAGAGAGCCCTGAAATATAGTGAAGATGCAGGATGTTTGCCTGGTGTACAGGAAATCTGCTTCTGATCCCTGGTGACACATAAATAATTATTATAATTATCAAAAGACACTAATTTAATGTGGCTTCAAATTGTAACTCAATTTCATCTTCTTTACATAAACAAGTAATTGGTGTCGCTCACTGGCATTGTAGCCTTATGATTTTATTCCGCTCTGTTTTCTTGTGTAAGCATACTGATTCAGTAAAATAGCAATCATGTGAATTGGCCTCTTCCTTTTTAGTATATTTTATTTGTTTGTTTCTCCTTATTGAGAGAACACATTGACGCTTTAGGTTTCTATATTTTAATCTTGAAATTCATTTTGATGTGAATTTTGGAGACTGTTAATTTAAGTCACAAGCCATTTGGGCATTAATGAACTGTGTAGCTCCTGAATGCAGAAAACACTCACTGTATCCCAGCATCTAAAAATGGTCATATGTGCTTTCAGAAAGTTCAAAACTCTCCAAACAGCCTCTTTTCTCCTCTGCATAAATTTAGATCAGTATTACATTCCTTTCAACCTGATTTATCAGTGAGATGACTCTATACATAGGGATATCAGCATTCAGCCATCACATTTCCTAGAATTTAATGGGCTCGATCAAATATATGATTCATGACCATGGGTAAATAATTATTATGTAAGCAATTTCATTTGGTTTCCATAGTAATGGAAATAAGAGAGACTCTATTTATGTTCAGTGCACAGCTTAAATTGAAAGGCATCTAAAAAGCTGTGCCTAGAAGACTAGTAAGAGCTAATTTCCTGCTTGAAGTTTTAAATCTAAAAAATCAAAGGTATCATTTACAATAATCTTTTCTCTAAGTGTAAAATAATTTTGATGTTATAATACTATATTCTACTATGGTGATGATAATAATAATGATGACAATAATAATCTACACTATTCTTTCACTCATATTGAGCCTTTCAATATGCCTTCACTCTATGTAGTCATGTTTGAAAAAATAGAAGGATGTAGAACATGATGCCTGATATCAAGAAGGCAAGAGTGGAACTTATATGACACAGACATAATTGCATAGCTTCCTTTACCCACAAAACTATACAACTAAGCTCAGTATTCTACAGATTGATTCTTTGCAGTATTTGATGAAATGAAGTATATTTAGGTAGTAGGACGAAATGGTTGAAAATGTGATATATCTTACCTCACTGTGAACAATTAATCAATTGAATGTATATTAAGAGCCAATTACAATTACCTATCTGTCTTGGTAATTTAAGGGAAACATGATATTTCAAACAGGATTCTTCTAGACACTTTACAATGTTTATCCTAGTTAACCATGTTTATCCTAGCTAATCATGTTTATCCTAGTTAACTGTATTTATCCTAGTTAAGTGTGTTTATCCTAGTCAACTGCGTTTATCCTAGTTAACCCAGAACATAAAGTATAAGGAGCACAGTAATAGCCAGAGAAGAGACCAGTGAGGTACTAATAAGGTTTGTAGAGTTTATCACATATGACCATTCTTTAAAACAAGCATCATGTGGCTGTCTTCCTTGCCCTTAGTCTAGGTAATCCTTTTTGATTAATTTTGAGCTCGGCAAGTAATACTTAGGTCAGTAGCATGTTAAAACACTTTATGAGTGTAGAAGCCTATAGAAAGTATTAACTCAGCCAAGCTGTGGTGGTGCACACCTTTAATCCTAGCACTAAGGAGTCAGAGGCAGGTGGATTTCTGTGAGTTTGAGGCCAGCCTCATCTGCAACAGCTAGTTTCAGGACAGCTAGGGACCCTAGCTACTACATAGGGAAACCCTGTCCCAAAAAACAAAAACAAACAAAAACAAACAAAAAAAGAGAAAATATTGGCTCCTCAGAAAATCTCTCTTCTTCCCCCATGTGTGTGGGAGGGCATAGGAGGGTGTGATTTTTTCTGTGCACACACATGTGTATATGCACCTATAACTGGTTCATTTTCAATATATTTAGTCAAATCAGATTCACAGAAAACCCAATTTCTTATTTGTAAGGGATGAGCAAAGGTTCAAAAGCAACCAGAAATAATAAAACATTATTAAAATTTGGGCATGGTGTACAAACCTGTATTCAAAGTTCATGGAAAGTGGCTACAGGACCACTTTCAAGGTTTGCCTCTCATGTACATAGCAATTTCATTCAAGGTCAGTCTGAGATACATGAAACCCTGTCTTACATAAAGAAAAATCACCAGTAACAGCTACTAAACATTATTAAAAATTTAAGTTTCAACTTGGTACAGATAAAACAAATAGTTCATGAGATTTATAATATCTTTGTTATGGACACTATACAATGTCATTATACAATGAGTGAGAATAAGTTTTCATTGACAGTTAAGGCAGCTGAATTTTGACTGGTGTAGATGCATCCTTGTTCCTTGCATTTGAGTTGAGAGCAAGTACTGCATGTGGCTCCTGTTCTTCTGTGCTACTTTTTTTGTGGCAGTTAAGTGGCTATCAAAGATACTTACCTCTGTTTTACAATTACATTAGGAGGGATAGATATGATAATTGGGCCTTAAGTGAGCTAGGAAGGGGAAATCCCAAATTGCAGTGGGAAAGTCAGGATACTGGAAATCAAGAAACGTGGAATATTTGTTGAAGAAAGCTTCAGGAATTGAGTGAGGTGGGTCCAAAGAACTTCACATCTGTCACAGGAAGGAAACTAGGAAGAGAGAATAGACCATTCAAGTCCATTGGGTTCAATGATGCAGCCAAGAGTCCAGATGCTAAAATTGTAGTTGAAGGATCTGGTGTTTGCCCTGCTGGGATCTGACCATTGGTCTTATGGTCTTATCATTCCTTAATATTCTCCAATATCTTCTTTATTGAATTTTCACTCTGAGTTATTTTATATTGAATGAAGCATGTAACATTTAAGAAATTGTTTTTATTTCTGACTTGCTTTGTTTTAATTAGGCTAATAGATAAAAATTTGGACTGAGTCTCTAAAAGGTACTTGAACTTTGGACTTTTGAATACTGTGGAATATTTAAGACTATGGGTACTTATTCCGTGATCATTGCATTACAAGATGAACAAGGGACTCTGAGGTAGAAGCTGGGGTTTAATATGATTTGTTTGGCTTTACCATAGTAGATGTTTGATGGTTAATTTTAATTTTCCATTTGAAAGGATTAACAAATGCTTAGAGCTTTGAAAGGGCACAGCTTTGAGCTCAACTGTGAGAGACGGGATTAACTAAGAGGAAATGATCCACTGAGAATGTGTGCAATACTATCCCTTAGACAGAAACCTTGGACTAAATGAAATATAAAAGAAAAGAAAACCAGCCTATCTCTGTAATTCAATTCTGCTTCCTGTTCTACCGATCTGTGAGGTATAATGATATAAGAAGTACAAGCCATACATCTCCTTGCCACAGAACTTGACTGTCATCTTTCTTCACTCAAGCCCAATATCTTATCAAGCTGTATGCAAAGAAGTTTCTCATCCCTTAATTTGTCTAATGATAGATTCTCACTCACAACCATAAGGTAACTGACATGGTAGAAAAAAAAAGAGAGAGATGTTGTGCTCTCTAGGTCCATGGATTTCCATATATAAAGGGACCCAGGTTTTAGGAAATTCATGAAGACCTGCTGTAAATCACAAGACTTAGAAGAATTTGTGTGGGTGAATGAGACAGAAATTCAGGTATCTTAGATATGTTTTTGTTGTTTTGTTTTGTTTTCATATCTTTTTTCTGAAGGGTATGAATAATTGAGATCAACATGGGGGGACTGGACTATAGTGTATTAATTTTGTGCAATTTTATTGTGTTAAATGTTACATTTTCTCCCTTCACCCAATCAATTGTGTCCTGTAAGTCAACCGTGTTAGATCCTCTACTTTAGTTTTGGACTTAGAAGTCTGATATTCTTCAGGAAAAAGAAACAAAGATGCAATGTAAACAGAAACAAAGCTTGGGTGGTAAATTTCTAATCCATCATTTGCAGTTGTGTTTGTTGTATCTTGTCTAGGATAGCATAGTAAAGGAAAAAAATCATGAAACGGAGAAGACTCACCCAGTCAAGTACCTCTGTGTCAGGCAAATGAAGGGAGAGCCTTTAAACAACTGTGCCCAGAGTTGAGCACAAAACATGTTTGCTCAGTAGTCTCTAGAGTAGAAAGAGATTTAATTGGTTTTTGTTTGTAGGCACAAAGCTCTTAAAGTGATTATTGTGGCTAAAGTAACAGTGAAAGAGACCTTCCTAATAAAATTAAATGAGACCAAACATGTGACTTGGTCAGTGCAATGAAATAAGTGATAAAATATAAATTTTATATAGAAATAATAGAAATTGTTGGTATTTCTGTTTTAGGTACTATTCTTAGGTGTTTCATCTATACTTAATAATTTCCTCTAAAACTCTAAACTTTTAAATAAATAATTGTCACTTAAATCTTCCATGTGTTGTAATAGAAGTTGAGCTACCAATGCAATCACATGGGTTAAACCACTTGTATGATTTCACAATTGTGGGTGGCAAAGGGAATGAGAACAACACTGAACAACATATACAATAAAATTGAAGTATGAACATAAAACCCTTGACGCACAAGGAATTGAGTAAGCCATGTTTTTAAAGAAATTATAGTTCCAGCTTAAGAGAATAAGGAGGGTCAGGATTATATATTTAATTAGCAGAGAGTCACATAGAATGCAGAAGGAAAAAAAAGATAATGGAAAAAATGATCAAATGGGAATGAAATGTAGAAAACAGTAAGAGGCAGCTGGGATGTAACTCGGGTTATAGAATGCTTGCTAAGTATCTACCAGGACAGAAATTAATTCCCAGCACTGTGGAAACATGATGTGGTAATTCATGCCTGCAATTGTAATACTTTTTGTGGGTGGTGGAAGCAGAGCTAGGTTTCAGAAATTCAAGGTCATCCTCAGCTATGACAGTGAAGCTATTATCACTTGATGACTGCTGACTCCTTTAGGCATTTGACTACTAGTAGAATACCCATGCCTGAGTGTAGGCCCCATTTTACTATACAGATCAGAAACACTATGAGACTCAGGTGGGATCAATAACAATAAAAAAGGAGGGTGTATAATTCAAAGTGTGATTGGAAAGGGAGGGAGAGTTGGAGGGAGGTGATTTGGGGTGGATATGATTAAAATACATTGTTTAAATCTATAAATAAATTGAAAAATATTTTGAAAAACAGAGTAGTTGGTTTCAGGTACAAAACAGCTCAGTTACAAAATGTATAATGTATGAAGTTTTAGGGTTTGAATCAGAGAAAATATTGTGGACATTTAGCCATTCAGTGTTGGGCACATATATTTCCTCAGCATGTGGATTTGTGAGGAATGGATAGTGATAAAACTCCATAAGTTTTAGTATATGATGACTTCATTTGAAACTCTTTATTATAGTGATGCAAATGCTAATGTTTTCTTGTGATAATTGTATGTAACTAGTCTGTTCAACATAGTAGTCAACAGTCATATGTAACTATTTTTAATTTCAAATAAAATAAATTAAAATGAAGTAATTTAAATGCCAGGTTTGTAGTCACTTTAGCCATATTTAAGTTCTCAGTAGCTACCCATAAACTGGTGGCTGTTTACTTAAGATTTTGGGTAAAATATTTTTATATATTTATGTAACTCTCATGTTTCAAACTTTACACTGTTCTATTTTTATCCCTCTTAGACATTAACTGATATTAAAATACACACATGTTCCTCAATGCTGTATTTACGTCTCTGTAAAATGTTTTGTTTTCTTTTCTTTTATTGAAAATAGATTTTTTCCATATAATATGATCATTGTTTTTCTTCCCCCAGCTCTTCCCACTTCCCCTCCAACTCAGATTCCCAATTTTACTGTTTCTCCTAGGAATACAAGCAGGCATTTAGGGAACAATAACAGAACACAATAAGATAAAACAAAAGTGAATATACTGGAATAGGACAAAACAAACAAGAAAAAATAAAAACCATTTATATACACATACACACATTCACCCACACAAAAATTCCATAAAAACAGAAAATCAGAAGCTATATTATATATGACAAAAACCTGTGAGGTTTAAAAAATTAACAAAATATTATGAGACCACCTCTAAAGATGCCCTTGAGTTCATTTTCTACTGGCTATCTATTGCTGGATGTGGAGCCTGACCTCAAGAGTGGTTTGTGTCTCAAAGAGGAAGAAGAGTCTTTTGGAGAAAACAAATATTTCATTTACTTGTGTTTATCTGTATTTACATTTAAACTCCAGGCCATCTTTAATAGACAATTTTCCTTCTAACATCTTAAATATCAGAGCTTGTTTTGATTCCCTACAAAGTCAAGTTGCCAAAGTCATTGTGCTTATACTTAAGTAAGCACGCTAAGCATCAACTGTTTCCACAAGAGGACCAAAAAGTCTTCTGAAATTTCATTTAGAATATTAAGCTTCCTTAATGGACAGATATGTACATGAAAGTCAATTAGTGCTAAATATTTAAGTTAATATTTCTCTTTGTTTTAGAAGTACTTACAGTGAAATTTATAAAGTAAATTTTAAAATTATTTTTTCCAATTGCAATTATGGAGGATTCACAAACAAGATTATTAACCTTCTTTATTGTCTTAGTTTTCATAGCTCCAGATATTTATTAATTTTTCTTTTCTTGTCACTGCAATAACTATAAGGGTGTATTTACAGTAATTATTGATCAGAAAAACACACAAAAATTTTCTCTCCCACATTGCCATCAGTCTTTTTCATTCATTAAACCTCTGGCTTCAGTATAAAATTCATTATTAATCTTCCAGGCTTTCACACAATCTACATCAAGTGACATGGTGATAAATATACAGGAAGATTATAAGTGCTATATGCTAGCAATATGTGCACTGTTTAGAGTCTTAATAAGAAATGAGCAAAGAGCCTTGCAGTCCATTAGCTTGGAAAATGAAATCAGAAACAAACATACAACAAATGTGTATAACCTTTAAAAATCATATTACCATTCTCATGTTCAAGAAGACAGCACTGGTAACCAGATAGCAATAATACTGCATTCCAGAGTTTCATAGAATTTGTTTCCAAAAGACAACTATTGTAAAAATTTACCCTTTACTCTTTAGCAAGTATTCAATGCCGTCATGAATGGTATAAAAATTGCATCTTTTCTGTACAAAACCTACTAGACTTGTACAATGCAAGTGTATACAACAAGTAGCTGAACATGTTTATTATTGATTGAGTAGTGTAATCAAGGACCATTTCTATTTTCTTATATTTGTTTTTGGCTAATAATCAATACCAGGGTGTCTTCTAAAAACTAATTCCTTCCTAAATAAAATCAGGAATGTATAACCACAATTCGTCTTGATTTTCCAGGACAACTAAAACAGTAGCAAAATAAAGATCATGACTTCACATCTTAAGCTCCCCAAACATAGCAAACTACACTCCCCATAACCCACAAGCATAGCATGCCTAGCCCCAGGCCTGTCTTATTTGTGATAATGTGAAAGAATTGCTCTTTTTCTATCCATTATTTTGATATTAAAGAACATAATTTTTATATGGTTCATATTAACAACAACTTTGTGAACCTGTGTCTGTCCCCTGAGCCAAGCACACTTTCTGACTATAGCTGTCTACCACACATGCTCGCTCAGGATGCCTGGGGCAACTGTGACCTGAGCTAATGAATTGTGGAAAGATAATTTTCTCTGCCTTTTTCCCCCTTTAAACAAATTGCAGTCTCATATTTCAACTAAATGACCTTTCCAAACTCCACAGTGACTAATTATAGTCGAAGAAGGAACATTTACTATTAACCGAAATGAGATTAAGTTCTGCTGTAACCTTGGGAGGCAACATAGCCAATGATGTTTCTAATCCGAGGTGATTAGAAGGGGGTCTCCTCCAAAGGCAGTTGCAATTGCTCCCGGCACTGTACTGCTGAGCTCAGTCTATTCAGTGCCACAAAGTCAGCAACTTGAAATTCCCTGTCTGTTTTTTATGCTGTTAATAATCTTATATTTAGTATCTCTTGAAGGGAGGAGGGAAGTAAGAGCAAAGAGGGCTGGTAATGAAGCAACAGTGTGGAGAAAATGAGGAAAGAAAAGATAAAGGAGAATAAATGAAGTATAGCTTACTTATCCATCCCCAAACGCAAAGACTGTATATTTTATGTAACAAAATACACTGGGGGTTCAGAATTCAGAATGGAGGTGAGAGTAAGCTTCCATTTATACTACTTACAGTCAAGTTAAAGAGACAGAGAAAAACAAAAATAGCAAAAACTAATATCCAAAGCATGATGTTATTAATAGAAAGAACAGAATATAGAATGAAGCAAAACTAAGAAATCATCCAAAAATCACAGTCTCCTTCAGATAGCTATGGTCGAGAAGAATGCAGATAATCTAGCATCTTAGAAAGAATATTAATGGGGCTAGGAGGAAAAAGTATTTGGAATATGATAAAGAAGAATAAGATAATACTTAATGTGCAAATTAGATGAACACCGAAAAACAGACAGTAGAGCATGCATGTGTTGAAAACAGGGGTCAGAGTCTGTAGTGTAGCATGTCAGGTCAGGGCACGTGATCATAAAGTTCCTTTAAACTGTTGAGTAAGAATGACATGAGATTTAGATTTTCTGGAGGAATGCATGCATTAGCCATGGGCAAGGTAGGATGAGTAGGAATGAGTGACATGATTCCATCAGTCAAAGTCAAGGTGCTGATAGTGGATTCGCAGAGAAAAGGTAGTGTGGAACATACAGTATGCATTATAGATGGAAGAATCAGAAGCTCTACTGATGGATTAGATGTGGGGTATGAACTATGTGAAAGTACTTCACAGATTTTTTTTTACTTGAGAGACGTCACTGATGAGCTTATATATTTCAAGTAAATCATTTCAGATCCTAAATTTTTGAAAAGAGACTCCAGTTAATAATATATTGTGCTCTATAAATGGGAAAACTAATGTTAAGCACACAGATAAAAGTAGTGATACATTTAGGTTCAGGGGTAAATACAATTACAGACATTTATGAAATGCGATGGATAATAGAAAATTAAGATAATAAAGTATTTTACTTAATTATATGCAGTTTGTGATTCACAGTGGGTGTTTATTCTTATCTTATGCAGACATCTTTGCTGTTTTCAGCTGGCAACTGAATATTATATGCTAAATAATATATAATGAAAATTTTTTTCCTCACATTTCTGGAGGTTTGAAATTCCAAATAAGAAGGGGTAATTCAATGAGGACATATTAATTCAATGAATGCAGCTCATAGAAAAGAAACAGAATACAGAAAATGATGCTGATGCAAGCTTGTAAAGAGAAGAGGTGGGAGAGCAAAGAGCTCTACAGAGCATGCATTTGTGGACACTGTGCTGGGAGGGCCAGACATGTTCAAAGAAAGCTACATTGATGGTTAGAAATAGAGTCTGACAGTCCAGAGAAGAAGAAAGCCAAATGTTAGATCAGTGTGTTTTTGTTATATTTTCAATATTCAAATTAAAACTTAAAAATGCTTTTTACTTTTTTCTCATATAGTAAAGCACAATATAGGAAAGTTTGATTTGATGTAATTCTTTAGGACTTTTTTCCATTCTTTTTTGTTTTGTTTTGTTTCATTTTGTTTGGCTTGAGCCATGGTTTCTCTGTGTAGCCCTAACAGTCCTGGAACTAGCTCCATAGACTAGGCTGGCTTCAAACTTAGTCATTAACCTTCTCCTGCCTCCGAACTGCTAGGATTATAGGTGTGTACCATCACCCCCATTTTCTATCACTTTCAGAATATAGTTTACACATCATCTTTGATATTTCCAATCATGGTAGGAAGAGAGTTGTAGCTTTAAGAACTGTGTCCTCGAACTACAGAGTAAAGGGCAAGGGGAGGCAGGACTTTTTTCATACTGTTTTAATTTTCATACAAGAAAGAAAAATCTTCCCCAAATCTGCCATGTAGGTCCCGAGAGACTGAGTGTTTCTACACACATTTAATGAAAGCTCACTATAAACAATTGATTATGATAGTTTCCCTTATGGAAAGAAAGTTGTAATGCATGAAAGATAATAAACACATTCTTAAGAGAATATATTTGGAGTTGAGGTTTTAAAATTGTTATTATTATTCTTAATTTTAAAATATTATTGTTAGTTATTGTATCAAGAGTCCAAGAACTACTCCTCTAGTCTGGAAAGCACCCTAAACAGGTACTTCCTGAAGAGCCCAGGATAATTTTGGCTCTGTTGTCACTTCCTGATTTAGTACACTTTGTTTTACCATAAGAACAGTCAAAATGTCACAGATTCACTTCTTGTGTTTCTGGTATCCTGAAAGATCAAGATTAAGATGGTGGCATCAGAAGAACCATGACACACTAGAAGGTGGAAAGGGAAGAAAACCCATGGAAGAGAAAGCACCCTGTAATCTGTAAGCAGAGACAGCTCATTTGTTTCATGGATTCCCAGACCTGAATAATCACACAGAAACTATATTAATTACAACACTGTTTTCCCAATGACTAAGCATATCTCTAAGTAGCTCTTACATCTTGAATTAACCCATTTCTATTTATCTATATATTGTCAAGAGGCTGTGGCCTACTGGTAAAGTTCCATTGTCTGTCTCCTTCAGCAGCTACATGGCGTTCTTGACCATGCCTACTCTAATATCTTTCAGCCTAGCTGTATTCTGACTTGACACAGGCTAAAGCAGCTTTAATCCTTAACCAATAAAAGCAACACATACAGAAGGACACCACACATCAGGAAACAGCCACATGTATATTTTAAATATGGAATCCACCCTTGGATGATGGTGGACTCTTTCAGTAAAACAATTTTGTGTAGGTTCTATCCCTTAATGGTCTCTAAACAGCAGTTATTTCCACCACACACACTTTAAGTGGTGTAATTACAAGTACCATAGCACCTGGAATTGAGACTCCTCTGCTTCAAAACTGTGAATCTGTAAATTCCCAGGACTCAGAATTTAGGAGGATTTTGAGAGGAATCATGACAGAAAAGTATTCTATATTTTGAAAAAAAAATGGTTTTATACATGCATGTTCTCAGTTAAATTTCTTCCAACCAACAATAAAAAAATCATTGCCTATAATGGATATGCATTTAGAAGTATTTTAAAATTATTAAATGAGACATAAATCTGGGTATATTTTTCCATATATATTTAGCTATTTCCCTATGGATTCATTTTTACAGGTTTTTGAGTTGTAATTACATTTTTATGTATGTTAATAATTTATGAAATTACTTTGAGGCATGGTGGCTGTCCCCAAGAATAAGGCTTTTGCAGTATCGAATTCCTGATCATTTTTTTTACAAGAAACGCACATGGAGACAGAGGTGTTCTAAAATCATAATAGACTAAGGAATAGCTGTTATATAGGCATTTTGAGATGATGCTAAATAGAAACTGTGACTTCAATTATGAAAAAAATATGCATTTCCATTTGACATCATGTCTTATTTTTCATTTCTAAAAAAGGAAATACGAAGTTGATTAAGAAGAACTTAATGTGTTGTAATCACTATGTTACATTCAGATATTAATAATATCTGACAAACTTCAACCAAGCTTTGGGGAATTAAGCCAGATAGGTTTAGAACTTTGTATCAAGATAAATTCTTATTTAGTCAAAATATTAAAGCTCATGTGTGTAACACTGGTACATGGGTGGCTGTGCTAGGAGGATTTCCACAAGTTCAACGCCACCCTAAGCGATAGACTAAGACACTCTCTCAAACAAAACTAGAACAAAATTATGTTTATCATGGTAGAATTAATCTAAAGCTAAATGCTATATTCCTAAAATCTAACCAACAGACAAATATATATGAAGGGTTTTCTTAGAAAAAAAAAACTTGAGGAAAATATGTGTTAGAGACATACTTCAAATCAGAATGAAAATGTGACAGAATATCAAAGACAAAGCTGTTTGATATAACTAAAGAAATTTTAAGTGGCTCATCAGTAAGAATCAAAACATAAGATCAAGGCTAAATGCTCTGTGGTTCTGGGTACCCATCATCTACATTTCTGTTTATTGATGTGAAAACAACAATAGAATTCATAAGTCTCTTGCGGGTCCTGGACCCAATTTTCTCTGGGCATGGTCATTGTTTAAGCTTAATTATTTGTCAATGTAATCATAAAGGAAAGTAAAATAAAGTTATTTTTTATTTTTTAAACAAATTTAAATTTCATACTATTTTAGCTTTCTACAGAGACCCTTGTAAATGAAAAGTCCAGAAATATAAAGTCACACACATAGTCCCAGCAATTGCCTGTTAGAATTGTAATTCTAATGAGAGTAGCCTGGGAAAACTCTATACCTGTGGAAGAAACAAACTCATCTTTTTCTGTTCTGATGCTTGATTCTACTCTGCAAACTAGTTACTTCAAGTTGAGTTCTCAGAATGCATAGTAATTACATTAGGAGCAGCATGTGATAAGGAGTGTTAATCCCAATTACAGAACAGGTCCTAGACAACACATGTTTTAGCCCATTTAAACCAGCACAAATTTATGGAAAACAACAAAATCTATTGAATAAACAATAATAGCATTGCTACTAAATAAACTCTTTAAATATCACCTTGCTAAACACAAATTGTAATCTGTTTGACAGTTTTTGTCTGTTTCTACAGAATGTGTTTTGTTTATGTTTAGGTAAAATACTGAGCTATAAATAAGAGAAGAGGCTACACAATGCTTTTAAAAATTAATAAATAATTGGAGTTTAAAATAGAGTCTTCTCAAATGTTTTAGTGCACATGAGAGATTTCTTTGAAATTCTCCATGAAATGTGTTTCCCCAGAGCTTCCAGTGAAGAAGAACTTGCCTGGAAAAGAAAAGTCCATTTAATTTCAGAGTGAGCAATGCTATAAGCAACAATTTTGGAATATCCACTCAGTATTTTTATTTGTATCTTTTTCCTTAAGATCTGTGATTTAATAGTTTGTCTCCAAAGATTCTGCTTCTTAAAGATGACTGTACTTCAAATACCTGAATTGTAGTCTTCATTTACAAGAGAAATATTCCCAAGTCAGTCCACGTTTCTGAAATCTTCTTTATTTTCTCTAAACTTACCACACATCCAGGTTTTCCATGATTTCCCCTAAAGTACTATTGTGAAGTAGCTATAGAATGATGTCTTTTTGGATGTATATTCCAATTTTGATCAATGTATCTGTGGTCCATGTTCAACCCCACGACGACCCAAGTGCCTTGCAGCTCACATTAATCTTAAGGTTGGCAAAAGTATCAGGAACATCTTCACTTAAGCAACTCTTTAGCTTGCCCTCCTATTCACTCTTTTGAACTGCATGCTTCTTGACCCATTGTGTCAGGTACTGCATTTATCTTTATTAAATATCCTCTAAAGCTCAATTCACGGTTGCAAGCTGTCAGAAAGTGTTTAAATCCTGACTCTCCCATCCCATATATTAGTCATGTCTTTGATCTTGTTGTCAGTCACAGATTTGATAACATGCCTTCTCTGTCCTCATACAAATCAATGACAAAAAAGCTACTAGGACCATGTCAAAGAAGACAGTGTTACTGGAAGCATACCAAGTTGTCAGTGCTGAGTATGCCTAAATTTCATTCAGCCTATTGCAAGGTTCCCTACACTTCTTAAAATTCTATACATAATTCTGGCCTCTGTATAAAGATATTTTGATTGTGGTTTTGTTTATTTTCTTTTACTACGTTTTCCTTCTCTTTTTTCCCAGCATAGGGGATTACTTTATGATAGGACTAGTACTCATTATATTCTTTCCATGACTTTTCTTTTTACCATTTTCCAAAATTAATCTTCTAAGTTTCTGGATCTCTAACATGCAGGTCCAAACTCAAAAATCACTTCCTGGATAGGTTTATTTTTTTATCACACATAGATATTTTGTGCAATATAATTTTTGGAGGTTGAAGATATTTTACCAGTATTTTTCAGTTTTTAAAATACAATTATGCAATTCTATGTTAAAGAGATGCTTAAAGATGCTTTCAATTTGACGAGTTTCTTATATTTGATATAATATCTTACAATGAATCTCTGACTTGCCTACAATTTAGTTTGTAGACAAAGGCAACCCCTACCTTGAGAAAATTCTCCCTTCTATGCCTCTATAAAGTTAGGATTAAAGATACAAAACACAATGTCTACATTCTTATTTTCTTAGAAACATTTCCTTAGTATTAGGGGTAAGGTTAGTGTTATAGTTAGGACTATATATGTATATTCAACATGAATCTCAAAAGGTTTTATGTATAATCAAAAACAAGAGGTCATAGATTTGAGAGCAATTAAGGGAGATTAGGGAGATGTTGAATAGAGAGGATATGGGAGTGGCTGGAGGAAGGAAAGGAACAAATGATGCGATTAAATTTTAATTAAAATAAAAATATTAAGGAAAAATACCTTTACCAAAAGCACTTCATAGAAGAAAGATATTATTTTGAAGATAGTTTCAGAAGAGAATTGGAGGAATAATAACGGCAAACAACCAGTGCAAGAAAATTGATGGTCCCAGTTTTCCTCACATAAGAAAAGACAGAGTAAACTGGATGTGGGGTTAGACTATGAATTCTCAATGCCTGTTCTAGTGATGTGCATCCTCTAGCAAGACTCTTTGCTATAAAAGTATAATAACTTCCTCCAAAGAGTATCATAGTAGGCACAAGGGTTGAAATACATGAACCTGTGGAAACAACTTCTCAAATCACAACATTTCACATTTATGAATCTACAGATTTGATTCAGAGCACCTCATAAGTTGGGTCTGCTGACACATGCCAGCAATCTTATTTCAATGGTTGGAATGACAAACGATTAGAAGTTAAACTTATCATTCCATAAAAAACTACACAGACAATAGGAGATTAGGCTGGGCTGTATGCAAGCACTTATCAAAGCACAGTAACCATGGGAATTGCTTCCATCACTATCACTAGTAGTGGATATCAAAAGCTATGTTTGCTCAAACCTTCTATGTAATTTGGGACAATCAAAGCATATACAAATATATTTTAACAGTGCATTGTTCAGTGTTGATGTTTCATAGCAAGGGTTACAAGTCTTGTTCCCAAGTAGATGACAGTATCTAGAGGATCTTACAAGGACTCTGTAAGTCATGACTTGACCTACGAAATGAACACATGACTAAATTCATCCAGCTTGCTTTATTATCTACTTTTTGTTACCCAAGGCAATAGACTCAAGCTTTGCAAACTTACTCATTATTGACTTTGAACAATTGAACCATGTTGTGGAAGCATTTGATAGAGCTTTCAAACAAACAGGCATGCTGCAAAAGAAAGTCAAGGTAGATGAAGAAACATAATGTCCAGGACATTTAGAAATGCCATAGCAAAAGGTCAAAAGACTATTAACAACTTCCTTTGAAGAAAGGAAGTTGGATGAAGTTCATTTTAAAACTTAAGTAGTTAATTTTATGATGAGAGCATTCGTTTATTGAGGGTTTCATAATACTTAAATATTTTAATTTGTAACTTGTTTCAAAGTAAGCAACTATGCCTCACATAACTACTTGAAACAAAGAACAAAAATAGAATAGTCTGTTTCTCTTAAATGGTACCGAAGTAGGAAGTATTAAGAGAAATAAAATAAAGAAGAAAAGCATTAATATATCAATGCAACAGATTCATTTAAATGACTTCAGAGAAGCAAACATTTAAAGTGCACAAAACATAGCTGAATAAACCATTTATACATGTGCATTTACTCAGTTCATTTACTCAGTGTTTACATAATAGGTTTAGAATCTTCAAAGATTTTAGAAGAGGCTGATTTGATATATGGGCTATCAGTCTAGACCTGGTCCCTATGTGACATTTTTGAAAATGAAGAGAATATTTTGCTTACTTGTGTTTCAAATATAAGAAAATCACATGATCTAGAACCAATAGTCTCATGTATTAATTCTAAATATTTACTTGCTTGTATTCCAGTCTTTTAGGCCAATGTATGATGATCATATTTTAAACCAGATTTCTTCTGGCTCAAGGTGCTTTTTAGCCATCTGCAACTGTTTTCAAAGCTTCATACCTTAAGCTAGCACTTTTACATTAATGTTGGACATTACAATGTGAACCCAAACAAAATATTCCATTCATTATCCTTTGGCTGGAACTCATGCATCATCCTTAAAATATCTCTGTAACAGTAAGGTCACTGAGGTCCTAAGCTGACATTGTAGAGGATGTCACCAATAAGCACAATCTTCTCTACTTAAGTAGAGCATACTTGAGAAATTAAATAGCTGTTTAATTGAATAATAAGAGCTGTGTTTTTAAAAACTAGAAAAACAAAACCATATCTGGAAAGAGTTTATTGCTCTGATTAATTATTACATTTAAAAAGAGTTTGTCAAAGGAGAGTTATTGTTCATTCCTCAGAAGTCATCAGCTGTTAATAGCTCTTCTGATAGATGTGAGGACATAGTAAGAAATTCATGCTGCATTTTTACAGGCTTTATCTTGTGCATTTCTTGTATAGTTAACCACAGCTTCTGTGAGTTCATGTATATAACAACTATATAATTTTCAGTGGAAAGTGTTTAACAAAGGTCAGACCTATTTGTTGGATATTATTATTTCTTGATGATTGGTGATTGATGATGATGATCTATCTATAATTGAATACTCAGTGCTGTTTATATATTTCACTATGACAAGTTCTGCATCTTGGCATTTGCCAACACAGATTGCAAAAGTAGCTTTTCTGAAAAAAGTGCAGCAAAAATCATTGGGTTTAAAGATAAATATTTAGAATGCAATTTGACAGAATTAATATTTAGGAAAACAACATCTATAGATTCTCCTTCAGGCCTATGACTTTCCAAAGCATGGTCCGTTGACCATCCTTATGGTAAAAAGCATGATATCCGTATTATAAATAAGGTTTATAACATACCTTAAATCACAAGGCAGTGGTTGTCCTCCATTAACCATCCTGCCACTATTGCATCCAAAAGGATATGTTGAGAGTAAGGCAGAATTGTGGTGAAAACATGTTTTTTTGTGTTGAGAGTATGAACTAAACAGACAATGTAAGAATCAGTCTAGAAGTTATTTTTTAATTAGAATTAGTGTAAAACATAAATATATGAAAGATATCCTAATGAAGTCTCTAAATAACATGGGAGAAGAGTATCTCTCTGTCTCTGGCTATCTCATGTCACAAATTGAAGTTTTTAGAATTTGGACTGGATTACATCCAATTGAGTTGTTGACCAAAAGTGTTCCACAGTAATCTCCAAATAATCCAGGCTGTTGCCCAGATGAGAAGTTATTTATAACCTGACAGAAAAGTAATTTCTAAATAAAAAAAAACCAAATACCTCATTAAACACAGAGAGATCTAGCTAGTGCCTACATAGAATATTTAACCACACATTCTAGTTTCTTTGGTATAGGAAGGTACTCAGTAGGCTACCAAAATATAAAGGTAAACACCAACCCTTTAACAAAGTCTTTGATCTACAATATATCATGCCTGCAAAATATATTAGGGCAATGGTGGTCCAAAACTTTTGTGAGTAACCAACCAATAGCAAATATGACTTAAGTCCTACTCCATAAGATCAAACTCATACCTAATACAGATTGGGTAACCTAGAATCAGAGACAAGTTAGCCCAGAGAAATATGGAAAAACCAAATATTACTAAAAATAAGACTCCTAAAATGATACTCTTCTATACTCATAAATCAATATAGACCAACCATCTTAGAGAATATGCTCATAGATCAGGCATCTTAGAGAAGGTTCCCCCTGCAGCAAATGGGGACAAATACAGAGAACCATAGCCAGACATTGTTTAGAGAGAAAGAGAGAGAAATTGGAACACAAAGCTCTAAAAGGAATGTATCCTTCAAATCCCTCCGCTGAGAGCTCAGAAAACCTCATGGAAGAGGACTCAGAAAGAATGACAGAAACAACAGGAGAACAAGGCCCTCTAAATAAACTAAGCAAAGTTCTTGTGAATTCACAGAGAATGAAGCAGTAAGAACAAGGACCACAAGGGTCTGCAGCAGTTCCTCGGCATATATATTGTAGTTTTCAGTTTACTATTTTTATAAGACTCCTAAGTGTGTGAATGAGTGAGACTCTGATTCTTGTGCCTTCTCTTGAAGCTCTTTTCATTTTGTTGTTTGCTTTGTCCAACCTTGATGTGAAAGATTTTGTTTTGTCTTATCATATTTTATTTTGTTATATTTTTGTTACCTCTTAGATATCTGTTCTTTTCTAAAAAGAGATAGAAAGAGAGTGATCTGATTGGAGGGAGATAGGAAGTAACTGGGAGAAATAGAGAAACCAAAACTGTAATAAGGATATATTGTATGAGAAAATAATCTATTTTGAATAAAAAAATAGAAATATAACTACCACATGACCTACCTAAACTACTACTGGGTATATATCCAAAAGATTATTGCCCAGATATCTGTTTGTTTGTGGTTCAATTCTCAATATTTATGATATGGAATCAACTAGGATGTCTGTCCACTGATGACAAAGTGTGCTGCATGTATGCAATAGAAAAGTTCTCAGCTGTAAAGACAAAAGGAGGTCATAAAATTAACATTAAATGGTTTCTGACATTTACATTGTAAGACCCCCCCCAAAATACCATAGAGCCATATTTATTTTTAGGTGTGCACAAATACCATTTTATGAGTTGAAACAAATCTCAAAGATTTGTGAATTACCATAAATGCATAATAAAGGCTAACTTGGCTTGATATACATTTTGGCAAGTTGATAACTGTTCAAATAGGGAATCTATGAATAGTGGCTATCAACTGTATGCGTTAGTAAATGCTCTTGTGGATGGAAAACACACATGCCAACATAACTACAATCAAGTTATAAAGAAATTTATATCATGACTAAATGAGAAAATTCACCATGCCCAACTTACTTTAGGCAAAGTAGATTATGAGATATAATGGGACTCTAACATTTTATAGGAAAACAACAACTTTTATTTGTAAAGAATCTGAGTTTGTAAAATTATATATTAAAGATAATATTAAGAGAAAATAATAGAATAAGGGGATATGCTTTCAGTTTCAAACAAAAGAATGGACAAATCTAAGCAGAACAGGATACTGTAAGGATGCAAAACTAAAAGCAAAGGGACCACAGGATAAAATCTGACATAGAAAATAAATCTAATTTTCTAAAATCTGAAAGCAAACCTTTATTACAAAATACTTTTATTTTGTTTCAGCAGCTGAATCATGCCCAAATTCATTTTGGGTTCAGTAATGTTTAAAACATTTTCATTGTTCTACAGAGGTGGGTGGTGTCTCTGAGGGCATGTGTCAGATTTGTGGTCCACTTATAAGTATCTGTTCATCAAGATGATGAGAGAAAAAATATTTTCAAATATCATTCAGTAATGATTGTTATTGTACTTGCTTAAGAGGCTAAAGGAAGAGGTACATCTCAATATGATATTGTTATAAGACCTTTCAAAATAGGTATTAAAATTTGTAATTTAGAAGAGTTAAAGTCAAAATGGCATAGATTAATTTTATTTATTTGTTTAGCAAACATAACTGAAGGCCTTCTATACAATGATGCTCTGTTAGTAACTGAGCAGGTAGTTTAACAGAGAAGTACAAGGCAGCATAAACAAATATAGGAAATTTCAGCTAATTCAGATTAATATATGTTCTTATGGAGAACAATTCAAAAGTCTCTTCTTCTGTGTATTAGGGTAGGGTAAAATTATCAAACTTCTGAGGACAAAGAAAACTGTCCCTCAAAGGAAATGTTGATATTAAAGTTAGAATAACTGGTTAGTGGAAACCACAAGTGAAGCATTGTTTTCTGTAGAATAATTGTGATCAGAGTAAACGTTTGAGTAGGGGAGGTTCATATGGTGTCTTATCTTGACGACAACAGAAAACCAATGAAAGATTTATAAGCGGTAAACTTAACAATTTGGAATAAAAGTCGGTGTTTTCTAAAGGACAGAATGTGTCCTGAGCATTTGTGCAAATTATTCAATGAATCTATTAAATCCATCAGGTAGCAATGATGATATGTAGACATATGTGTGTGAATGAGTGCCTACAGGGGAACCATAGCAAGGCTGACTGAGTATTGAAAGGGATATGGTTAGCTAAGCACGCATTGTTCAGTTTGCTATGACTAAAAGATTTAAGTGGACTAAACTTGAAGACAAAATTGTGTGTGTGTGTGTGTGTGTGTGTGTGTCCAAATATATATAATCGAGATCAAGAGTCTTAAAAGAAAACCTCATAGAAAGTATGAATAGAAGAAGCAGAATATATAAACATCATAGAAGTTCAATAGATGTAGGAACTGATGATATGGAAATCAACAAATGCCTAAGAATAATTATGGGTGCAGGAACAAAGAGGCTAGAGAAATGGTTTAATTGATAAGTGCACTTGATGAGGACCTGATTCCAGACACCATCACCCATATAAAAAGCTGAGTAGATCCACTTTTGCCTGTAACTCCAGTGCTGAGTATGAAATAGGAAGACAGAATGGTCATTAAAAATTGTTGAATGCCCCCCTATCTAAAGTTTCAGCAAGAGACCCTGTTTCAAAATAAGACAGATGGTCACAGGGAAAGCCATCCAAAGTTTTCCTCTGGTCTTGGCAAGGGCACAAATGGGTATAGGGAACAGAATATCTATGTGCACTTAACACGAAGAGAAAGAGAAACAGAGACAGAGAGACAGAAAGATACCTCATAAAGATAATCGAAGAGTAATAATCTGCATTCTATGGCTGCAAGAGGTGACAGAAGCAGCCACCACTGAGAAAGTAATTGCTATTTTGAATGACATACACTAAAAAAAAAAAATCATTTTGTACTACTGGAGAATGAAGTGCTTCAGGACACTTTTTTCCTCTCTAAACTTTACAATGCTAAGATGATATTGTAACTATTATGAACCTGACATAATAAATTGGTAATGTTAAAATGCAATTATTTCCCATGGCTTCAATCTGCAGATGTCACCCTGAAGACTCTGTACTTATGTAATAAAAGCAGTCAGTCTAGCAATTTTACTGACAGGCGTCTTTGGATGTTGAGGTAAAAAGTTCTTAAACTACAGAAAAGAAGAAAGGCAGTAGACTCACTGATAATGTCAATTTCTATTCAAATTACCTTCTGAGCCATTAATGGGTGATCTCAATATTGACTATTTCATTGTGTAGTATTTCTCTTCTTATTACTTGGTGACATGAACATAATTTTCCTGGAATATCAAGTTCTATGATAATGTGTCCTGTGACTATGTGGATATGACATATTTCATAATGGAGATAAAGGTTCATTTATATGCAATTATATTTGAAAATGCCAATATATATGTATATATATATGAGTATTATTTCTATATAAGGATTCAAATGAAAAAATTTTCATCACATAAATTTAGATTTTATTTAAGATGGGAGGAAAACAAAAATCCTCAGTTACTTAAGTAACTGCATGAGTATTGTACTGCAAATATGTTCTGGATAAAATTATCGGTCAACCTGACTCAGTATAAAATAGCTAAGAAGACAGGCCTCTGGGAGTGTGTGGGGGATGCATGTATCATGATACCTGTGGTAAGAAGACCTGCCCACTTTGAATGGTAGTATTTTTGCTGGGATCTTTATGCAGCTGAAGAAAGGCAAACAAGCAGGAGCTTGTCTTTGCCCATTGTTTTTTGTTTTTCTTTTGTTTTGTTTTGTTGTTTTTCTTTTACTGTAGATACAAGAAGTCAGGCTATGTCAAGCCACTGCCACTATGACTCCCCTGCTATGATTGACTATAGCCTGAAATTCTGAAAATTGCAGTTAATGAGTATTTTATCACAGGAACAATAAAGGGAACTCAACACAAATAAAACCGTATTTTTTACGTATTATCAGTCTCAACACCATGTAGTATTTGAATGCAAATTTATTCATTATCAATATGTCAATAATATGCTTTAAAATTATTTAACATTTTGGTCACAAGAATACAAACATCCTAGAAAAATTGCCAAAGAAATTGGACACATTAGAATCCCACTGTATTCACCAGTATTGCAAATGTTGGCACTCTCATATTCAGAGTTTGAAAAGTGGTATTTATCTTTCAATGCTCAGAAAAGAGTCAACTGACTACTCCATTGCATGACAGTTTTATTCTCTGGCCTGAAATTATTATGCATGAATAAATATAAAAAAATTTCACAATATTAAATTGCTGAATACTCAATTATTTCATTCTAAATGTTGAGCAAATGATCGTATTGAATAATGACTTTTGGTGCCTTTAATCATTGACCTAATCTTATGTTTATCTAACAGAAATGCATTAGCTGAGCTGAATTTTGTACAAGTACATAAAGCCTTAAGCAATCACCCAGGAAAATTCACATGGAAGATAAGCATTAGCATTTTATAACACCATTAAGTACAAAGTGAATGAACATAACAAAAATATAACCTTCATCTCTTCTGGTTAGTTTTTGTCAATGTGAAAGAAACTGGAGTCACCTGGGAAGAGGGAATCTAAACTGAGAAATTGCCTTTGTTGTGCCATGTCTATGGGACATTATCTTGATTAAGAGTACCCAGCCCACTGTTGGCGGTAAAGGCACTGTGCAAGGGATTAGGACTGTATAAGAAATGTAGCTGAACAAGCAAGGGGGCGAAGGGCAGTAAGCAGTGTTTCTCCATGGTTCTGCTTCAATTCCTGCTTCCAGGTTTGTTACTTGTATTACACCCTGGCTTCTGTCAATATATATAGTCAATATATATTGAACTATAACTTGCAATCTTAAACAAACCCTTCCTTGCCAACTTGCTTTTCATCACTGTTTTAATATGCCAACATACCAAAGTAGGACACTATCTATAAATCAAAGAAAACATTTGTAATAGGCCATGAAATTTTACTTGATAAATGCACTTAGATCATGCAGTTAATGACTTGATTAGAATCAAAGCTCATTCCTTTGTTTTCTTCTATGAGCATCTTTTTTTCTGATTCATGGGAACTCGTTATTATGCAGTTTATCTTTCACAGTATGCCGTACTTCATGTCATTAATTTTTCCTGAAAATGAAGCTTTGATAAATACACCTTTAAGAGATATTCCTGGGAAACATAGCTTACTCCAATACTGAGGGGACTTAAGCGGTGAGTGAATAGCCACAGGGCTGGACGCCACAGTCTCTAGGACCTCCACAGTGGGACAATACCCCGAGCCCCTCCTCTAAATTACTTGGCTTTTCTAACCAGGCAGCGGGAAGTTTCCTGCAGGTAGGCTCCCACAAAACCCAAAAGCATACAATGGCCACCCAAACTACACCCTGCCCCCAAATCCGCCTATCCTCCTGCAACCTCAGTGAAACTCTGAAACACAGCTTGACCGTATATTGAGGGCACTTAAGAGGTGAGTGGACAGCCATGCGGTGGGACACTCTATATGATCTCCCCAGTGGGACAAACCCACGGGCCCCTCCCCCAACTCATTCAGCTTTTCTAACCAGTCAGCAGGAACCTTCCTGCTGCTAGGCTCCCACAAAACCCAAACCCATCCACTGGACCCCCAAGATACTACCTAAGAGCTGAGAGCTTACTATATTACTGAGGGGACCAAGAGCTTGCTACAACACTGAGAGGATTAAAAGAGAGCACCAAGAGAGCAAACCAGGAGAGAAGACCAAGAGAGCAGGCTTAAAGAAACATCACAGGCTTTCTGAGAAAGACACTGACAGTACAGAGCAGACCAAGAAAAACTCCCAAACACTCAGACAGCCACTGCAAGGGTTGGACCAAGACACAAAGACCATGCCAGCCTCATTAGGAAGAGAAGAGTAGGTGCAAATGCAAGAATTCCTTCACCCACATAAAAAACAGCATGGTAACACTAGAAGCCAGCAGTCACACCACAGGAAGACTTGATCATCCTAACACAGAACAAGTAGAAGAAAATGAATTTAAACATAACTTGATGATAATGATGGAGACCGTTAAAGAGGGAATTTAAAAAAAAAACTCCCTTAAAGAAATGGAGGAGAAGACAAACAAAAATTTGGAAGAAATTAATAAATCCCTCAAAGAATCCCCCCAAAAAATAACAAGAGAAAACAATCAAACAGGTAAAGGAAATAGTTCAAGACTTGAAGACGGAAATAGAAGTAATAAAGAAAACACAAACTGAGGGAATTCTGGATATGGAAAAATCTGGGTAAACAAACAGGAACTACAGAGACAAGTATAACCAACAAAATACAAGAGACAGAAGAATCTCGGGCACTCCAGATACTATAGAGGAAATAGATCATTGGTCAAAGAAAACATTAAATCCAACAAATTCTTAACACAAAACATCTAGGAAATCTGGGACACCATGAAAAGACCAAACCTGAGAATATTAGACAAGAGGGAGAATGCCAGTTCAAAGGCACAGAAAATGTACTCAACAAAATCATAGAAGAAAACTCTCCCAACATAAAAAAGGATATCCCTATGAAGGTACAAGAAGCTTACAGAACACCAAACAGACTGGATCAAAAAAAAAAACCTCACTATATAATAATCAAAACACAAAACTTACAGAATTAAGAAATAATATAAGAGCAAAGGTAAAAGTTCAAGTAACATATAAAGGTAAACCTATCAGAATTACACCTGACTTCTCAATGGANAATCCAACAAATTCTTAACACAAAACATCTAGGAAATCTGGGACACCATGAAAAGACCAAACCTGAGAATATTAGACAAGAGGGAGAATGCCAGTTCAAAGGCACAGAAAATGTACTCAACAAAATCATAGAAGAAAACTCTCCCAACATAAAAAAGGATATCCCTATGAAGGTACAAGAAGCTTACAGAACACCAAACAGACTGGATCAAAAAAAAAAACCTCACTATATAATAATCAAAACACAAAACTTACAGAATTAAGAAATAATATAAGAGCAAAGGTAAAAGTTCAAGTAACATATAAAGGTAAACCTATCAGAATAACACCTGACTTCTCAATGGAAACCATGAAGACTGGAAGGTGTTGAATAGATGTGCTGCAGACAGTAAGAGACCACAGATGCAAGCCAAGACTACTATACCCAACAAAGCTTTCATTCACTATCAGGATAGAATTCAAGATATTCCATCACAAAACAGATTTAAACAATTTGTATCCACAAATCCAATCTTGCAGAAAGTACCAGAAGGAAAACCCCAACCCAAGGATGCTAACTACACCCACAAAAACACAGGCATCTGATAGCTTCCCACCTACATAGCCCAAAGAAAGGAAATACACAAACACTATTACAGAAAAATAACCAGAATGAACAACCACTCATTATTAATATTGCTTAATATCAATGGACTCAACACAGGAAAAGATAATGAATACAAAAACAGGATCCAACTTTCTGGTGTATACAAGAAACACTCCTAAAACTCAATGACAGATATTATGTCAGATTAAAGGGTTAGGAAAAGGTTTTCCAATCTAATGGACCTACGAAACCAGTGAATATGCTAATATCTATCAAAATTGATTTCAAACTAATATCAGCCAGAAGACACTATATACTCATAACAAGAACAATTGATCAAGATGTAGTCTCCATCTTAAACATCTATGCCCCTAATATAAGAGCACCCACATATGTAAAAGTAATTTTACTAAAACTTAAATCACACATCAAAGCCCACACTAATAGTAGGAGATTTCAGCACTCCACTCTCATCAATGGACAGGTCAACAAGACAGAGACTTAACAGAGAAATAAAAGAACTAACAGATGTCATGAATCAAATGGACTTAACAGACACATATAGAACATTCCACCCAAATGCAGAAGAATATACCTTCTTTTCTGCATCTCATGGAATCTTCTCTAAAATTGATCACATACTTGGTAACAAAACAAACCTTCACAGATATTAAAAAAATTGAGTAACCCCCTGTGTCTTATTGGATCACCATGGACTAAAGTTAGAATTTAACAACACTACTACTCCAAGAAAGCCTACAAACTCATGGAAATTGAAGAGTGAAGTACTTACCACCCCTGGGTAAAGGAAGAAATAAAGAAAAAAATTAAAGACTTCCTTGAATTCAGCAAAAATAAAGGCACAATATATCCAAACCTATGGGACACTATGAAAGCTGTGCTAAGAGGAAAAATCATAGCACTAAGTGCCCACATAAAGAAAACGGAACAAAGCTCACACTAGTAATTAAACAGCACACCTGAAAGCTCTAGAACAAAAAGAAGCAGACTCACCCGGGAGGAGTAGAAGATATAAAATAATCATATTAAGGGCTGAAATCAACACACTAGAAAAAAGAAAACAATACAAATAATCAATGAAACAAAGAGCTGGTTCTTTGAGAAAACCAACAAGATAAAAAAAACTATCCAAACTAATCAAAAGACAGAGAGAGAACATTCAAATTAACAAAATCAGAAATGAAAAGGGAGACATAACAATAGACACTGAGGAAATCCAGAGAATAATTAGGTCATACTACAAAAACCTGTATTCCATAAAATTGGGAAATGTAAAAGAAAATGACAATTTTTGGATAGATAACATACAGTAATATTAATTCAAAACCAGGTGAGCAACTTAAATAGACCTATAAACTGTAAGGAAATAGAAGCCACCATCAAAAACTTCCCAAACAAAAATGCCTAGGACTGGATGGTTTTAGTGCAGAATTCTAACAGAACGTTCAAGAAGAGTTAATACCTAAACTCTTCAAAGTGTTCCACATAATAGAAACAGAAGGGGCATTTTCAAACCCTTTTTATGAGGCTACATTTACCCTGATACCAAAACCACACAAAGACTCAACCAAGAAAGAGAATTACAGACCAATCTCACCCATGAACATGGATGCAAAGATACCCAATAAAATACTGGAGAGCCAAATTCAAGAACACACCAAAAAAAAAATCATCCACCAAGATCAATTTGCATTCATTTCAGAGAGGCAGATTTCAACATATAAAAATCTACCAATGTAATCCATCATATAAATAAACTGAAAGAAAAAATATGATCATTTCATGAGATGCTGAAAAAGCATCTGGCAAAATACAATACCCCTTCATGATAAAGAACATGGAGAGATCAAGGATATAAGGAACATATCCAAATATAATAAAAACAATATACAGCAAGCCAACAGCGAACATCAAATTAAATGAAGAGAAACTCAAAGCAATTCCACTAATATCAGGAACAAGACAATGCTCTCCCTGCTCTCATACCTATTCAACATAGTATTTAAAATTTTAGTATTTGCAATAAGACAACATCAGGAGATCAAGGGGATTCAAATTAGAAAGGAAGAAGTCAATCTTTCATTATTTTCAGATGATTTGATAGTGTACATAAGTGACCCCAAAAACACTACCACAGAACACCTAGAGTTGAAAAAATACCTTTAGTGATGTGGCAGGATATAAGATCAACTCAAAAAAAATCAGTAGCCCTTTTATACACAAATGATGAAAAGTTGAGAAGAAAATAAGAGAAACATCACCTTTCA
Source organism: Bramus lutescens (assembly GCA_001685075.1). Lineage (NCBI taxonomy): Eukaryota > Metazoa > Chordata > Mammalia > Rodentia > Cricetidae > Bramus > Bramus lutescens. Next base: position 79,406 of record LOEQ01004509.1, read on the forward strand.
CAATAGCCACAAATAACATAAAATATCTTGGGGTAACACTAACCAAAGAATTGAAAGACCTATTTGATAAAAATTTTAAGTCTTTGAAGAAAGATGATGAAGAAGATACCAGAAAATGGAAAAATATCCCATGCTTTTGGATAGCTAGAATCAACATAGCAAAAATGGCAATCCTACAAAAAGCAATCTATACATTCATTGCAATACCCATCAAAATCCCAACACAATTCTTTACAGACCTTGAAAGAACAACAATTGATATCATATGGAAAAACAAAAACCCAGGATAGCCAAATCAATCCTGTACAATAAAGGAATTTCCAGAAGCATCACCTTCCCTGACATCAAGCTCTATGACAGAGCTACAGTAATGAGAACAGCTTGGTATTGGCAGAAAAACAGAGAGCTTGATCAATGGAATCAAATGAAAGACCTGGATATAAATCCACATACCTATGAACACCTGATTTTTGACAAAGATAAAGTTATACAATAGAAAAAAAGAAAGCCTCTTCAACAAATGTTGCTAGCACAACTGGATGTCAACAGGTAGAAGAATGAAAATAGATCCATATCTATCACCATGCACAAAACTCNNGATCCATATCTATCACCATGCACAAAACTCAAGTCCAAATGGATTAAAGACCTCAATATAAATCGACCACACTGAATCTGATAGAAGAGAAAGTGGTAAGTAGTCTTCAATGCATGGGCACAGGAGATGCTTCCTAAATATAACCTCAGCAGCACAGACACTAAGAGCAACAATAAATAAATGCACCTCCTGAAACTGAGAAGCTTCTGTAAAGCAAAGGACACAGTCAATAAGACAAAAAGGTAGCCTATTGAAAGGGAAAATATCTTCACCAGCCCCACATCAGACAAAGAACTGACCCTCAAAATATATAAAGAACTCAAGAAATAGACATTAAAATTCTAAATAACCCAATTAAAACATGGGGTATGGAACTAATCAGAGAATTCTCAACAGAAGAAGCTCAAATGGCCAAAATATACTGAAGGAAATGTTCAATATCCTTAGCTATCAGGGAAATTCAAATCAAAACAACACTGAGATACCATCTTACACCTGTCAGAATGGTTAAGATCAAAACACCAATAATAGCCTATGCTGGAGAGGTCTTGGAGTAAGGGAAACACTCATCCATTGTTGGTGGGAATGCAAACTTTTACAACCACTTTGGAAATAATTATATTGGTTTCTCAGAAAATTGGAAATCAACCTACCTCAGGGGCTAGCAATACCACTCTTGGGCATATCCTCAAAAGGTGCACAATCATACTACAAATATGTTTGTTCAACTATATTCATAGCAGCATTATTTGTAATAGCCAGAACCTGGAAGCAACCTAGATGCCCCTCAACTGAAGAATGGATGTAGAAAATGTGGCACATTTCTACATTAGAGTAATACTCAGCAATAAAAACAATGACATCTTGTATTTTGCATGAAAATAGATAGAATTAGAAAACACTATCTTGAGTGGGGTATCTCAGAACAAATATTATGAATGTGGCATGTACTCTCAATCATAAATGGATACTAGCTATAAAGAAAGGACATTGAGCCCATGGTTCATGATCCTAGAAAAGCTAAGTAATGAGGTGAACCCTAAGAAAAACATATATAGACCCACCTGGAAATTGGAAAGATACAAGATCACCTGACAAATTTGGGAACATGAAGGTAGGGGGAGAAGAGAGGGTAGAAAGGGAAAAGGAGGGGAGAAGAGTAAGGTTGAGGAGAACTTGAGGATAAGGGATGGTCGAGATGAAGGAAGGACAAAGATGAGAACATGGAAAGAGATATATTGATTGAAGGAGCCATTATAAGTTTAGCAGAAACCTCCCTCAAGAGAAATTTCCAGGAATCCACAAGGATGACCCCAGCTAAGACCCTAAGCAGTAGAGGGGAGGGTTCCTGAATTGGCCTTGCCCTGTATTCAGATTGATGAATATTTTAAATTTCACCATACAATCTTTATCCAGCAACTGATGGAAACAAAGACAGAGACCTGCAACAGAGCACTAGTCTGAGCCCCTGAAGTCCAGCTGAAGAGTGGAAGGAGTGAGAATATGAGCAAAGAGGTCAAGACCATGATGGGTGCACCCACTGAAACAGTGTGCCTGAGCTAATAAGAGCTCACTAACTCCAGGCAAACTGGGAAGGAACCAGCACAGGACTGAACTAGTCCCTCTGAATGTGGTTGACAGTTGCATGACTGGGGCAGACTGAGGGGCCATCAGCAGTGGCTCCAGGATTTATCCCTACTGAATGTACTGGATTTTGGGGATTCTACTCCCTTTGGATGGATACCTTGCTTACCCTAGATATAGTAGGGAGGGCCTTGGACCTTCCACAAAGCAATATGCCTTACCCTCTCTGAGGATTTGATGGGGGTGGGGTGGGACACTGTGTGGAGGGAATGGGAGTAGGGGAGGGAGTGGAACTTGGATTGGTATTCTTTTTAAAAGAATCTAATAATTTTTTTAAAAATGTTTATTTGAAAATAAAAGTTAAAGATGCATTTAAAAAAGAGATATCCCTGGAATACAAGTCATAAAATAGCATTTGTCATAATAATTTGTTTATATCTTTATAGTGTGCCTACTTGAATAATCAATTTTTAACCTTCCTTTCATCTGCTTTAGAGTGATACAGTCAAGCTAGTCAGTGGCAGTACTCAAAGTAGACATTGCATTTATCTCCATCAAGCATTAAGACAAAAATCTGAGATCTACTTAATGAGGCAAGCTTGAATGGTAGACTTTATGACTCTTCTAAATTGACAGTCTAAATTCAGAATAGTTTATATGTTTCAAATACCAACTCTTTAAAGTTTAAAAAAATATTTTTCTCTATTGATTTGTTTAAGATTATATCTATTTTTCTTACTTTAACTTAACAGCATTATTCATTTAGTAAAACATTTATAAGAGTATCCAATATGAATTCAAAAGAAGAAACAAAAATATGAAGTTGAAATGCATCTTTGTATGTCATTAATTGTCTTAAACAATAAGAAATGGACCAAATTTTCTGCCAAATATTAACCATGGCCTTTATTTCTATTTCTCTCTTAAATATAATTCTTCTAGCTATTTATGGAAACACATTTTGCAATAGGCATAGAAAATTGTAGTCTTTTAAATGTTCTCCACTTACTATGTAATATCAGAGCTAATTCAACTTTATTCATCCTACTGAAATTGAAATATGCTATATATTAGTGGTTAAAATGAATTCCAACTTGAAAAATCAATAGGAAACTTACAAATACTCTTTCTTATATCTAAAATTCTAGTTAAATTCAGAGTGCACAATGAAGGATCACTTAATATTATACAAGTTCTCTAAATAGCAGATTGATTTCATCTGGTCTAAAAGCAAACTATGTGAAAGAATTCAGCTTAATCCATAATCCCCCCCACCCAAAAAAATGTGACTGTGGAGTCTGATATGTGAGATAGATGCCTTTAAAAAGATAAAGTTTGAGATTACTGCTGTTTAATGATATAATCAAATCATTCTTCACGTGTATAAATTTTGGTGAAAATCATTGGCAGTGTTATCTCAGGCATGAGAACATTCATTAATGAAACCTATATTATTTACCCTTAGCATTAAACATGCCACTTAACATAATCAAATATCTATCTAAAAAGCTTTATTGGAAACTTATTTACATGATTCTAAAGATGGACAAAGATACAATGGCATGTATTCCATAATTTATACACATTTGTATTTATGTGCATGGAGATATGCAGGTTTGAAGGGAAGATCAAACTATATTGCTTTAATTATTTAAACTTTTTTGATTTATATCATCTTGGGATGCTTTTAAAAAAATTAGCTTAACTGATGCATGGGTTTCACTATTTATAAACAGAAATATGTAATTTTCTCAGCAATTATACTTATGGTTTCTTCGAAAGCATGAGAAGAAACAAATGAAGATTTGGAATGGGATTTAAACTTAAACAATAAAATGAAATATTTTGAGATAAGACTTATTTTGTGTGTTGTCTCTGTAGATGGTGTATGTATGTACTTTTTTAAGCATGTGGTCATGTCTGTGAAGGACAATATCAATGTTCAATATCTTATTCTATGTCAAACTTGGTGACATATTTTCTTTCTGAATGTGGAGCTCACTAGTTCAATGAGACTGTCTGGCCAAACATCACAAAATAACATCCTTTCTCCATCCAAGGCACTGGAGTAATAGGTGTGCACTGCCACACTTGGCTTTTTACGTAGATACAAGATCTTACATACATAGTAAAACAATTATTGTTATACTGTTCAATGCTAATAATTGAATATGTTTTGTCATTGTACATGAATATTTTAATTCAAACAATAATTATCACACACGATAACATTTCTTTTAACAATAATCAAACTAATAGTGATGTTACTTGTGATCTGCATAATATTTTACAAGAGCTCCTTCCAAAATATTTTCTGGAACATACCTCAGAAATTGTTCCAAATGTTGCCTAATTATTCTAGACTGTTCTGGAAAATCAAGCAGAATATTTGGAATTTATTCTGCTGAACTATAATGAGAAAACATTGGTTACTTCATACTAAAAAAAATGGCCCCTCTATTTTCTTTTTTCTGCTTATTTCTACTAAAAATGAACTTTTCTGTCTTACTGTGTCTTTTCTAGGTCACTTCATCAACACATGATGAGAAAGAGTCAAGACTTCCCCTCTATCAAGTTACCAAGCTGCTTTCTTGTCTTTATAATGAAAACATTATTGCAGTAAGTAGTAAATAGTTGAAATCATGATCCCAAATTTCCTTCATTTTTCTCCTTATGTGAAGGCATTCCCCCACATTCATTTATTGTCTGTACTCCAAATTCGATGCCATCATCTCTGTTCTAGGTTGGCAGAGGTTTCTTTCCTAATCCTGACTACCAGTCCCAGAAAAGTGTCACAGAGACTTAATAATAATTATAAATGCTCAGCAAATAGCTCAGACTTGTTACTAGCTAAATCTTACATTTAAACTAGCCCATATTTCTTATCTGTGCTTTGCCATGTGGCTCATGACTTGTTACCTAATTTTCCACATATTCTGTTTCCTCAACAGCAGATTGGAGTCTCCAAACTCAGTCCTTCATTCTCACAAAATTTTCTTAGTCTGCTTCTCCTGCCTAATTTTCTTCTGTTCAGCTGTTGACCAGTCAACTTCTTTATTAATCCAATTATAGTTACATCTATACATACAATATAAAAGAACATTTCATAGAATTTCCTCTTTTTCGTCTAAATAAAAAGGAAGATTTTAACTTTAACATAGTAAAATTATGCACAACAAAAGTTATAAAGTAAGATTACAGTTACACTATTTAATTAATTTGTACTTGGCAAATTTAGAGAAAATACTCTGTTATTTATTATGTCTTTTGGGCTCTAAAGACTTATACCTAATTTAAATTTTATCATAATTGGGGAAATCTGTAATTATGACTATCTTGTCTTCTATCCCATCAAAGACTACAGAAGTTTGAAATGTTTCCTACTAATAACAGGTACTTTGGGCTATGTAGACACTCACCCTAAGTTCTTCTGAAACCCTGGGTCATCCATCATTGGTATACTGTCATAGTATATCAAAGAAAACTTTCTGAGAAATAAGAAATTTTGAAGGACTCCCCACCCTTGTCTTGGCAAAGTTTGGCAGTCACCTTTTTACATCCTTCTGGTCAAATTTGAACAACATATTGTCAGCAATTGAGGAAAGGGAAGGTTTTTTTTACCCATATGGATATCTTTGTCCATAAAGAAAACAAAATTACCAGGTGGTAGTGGTGCACACATTTAATCTCAACACTCAGGAGGCACAGGCAGGTGGATCTTTGTGAGTTCAAGGCCAACCTGTTCCACAGAGTGAGTTCCAGGATAGTGAGAAATGTTTCACAGAAAAACTCTGTCATAAACAAATAAAACAAAATTTATATAGAGTTTCAATTCCAATCATCTTCTCTGAAGTAGATTGGTTCTTCCAAGAGCAGATGTGTCTCACTCTCATAAAAGTCTTAGGCTATTAAACATATTAAATGCCATATTCTGTAGATCTTCAAAGTGTTTGAAGATCATCTATCTAAATATATCCGTGTATTATCTTGAAAACATACCTAACATGACTATAAGTTTGAATACTATAGATAACAATTAATGAATATTTTAATTATAACTTACATTTCTAATTGAACCACATAAATATAATACCTTAAAGAAGGGTAGAAATATAAATACAGTATAAAATTTACTTTAAATTTCTATCAATAGTCCAAAATTCATACCAATGTAAAATATTTAAAATTAATAGTTGTTTTGTGATTTAAGTAGATTCAATAATCTACCCTTTTATCCTATCATTTCTATATCCCCTTTTCTTTTTAGAATGAGATCCCTGAATCTACTCCTCTTTTTTTAGATTTTTTTAGATTGGCCATTGGCAATAACCATTTCTAGCCAACTCCTCTTAAATTATAATAAATATCAATAACCCCTCTTTTAAATGTAGACACAGTTCTCTAGAATACTTCCTGTTGATGGGAGGTGCTGGTAATCTTTGGGGGACCCTGAGAAAATTTATGATTATGACCAAATCCTGACTGGAGGATTCTGTGAGGTTGGATCATCTCAGTCGGCAACTTTGAAGGTGTTCTGAATTCAGAATTCTGAGGAGACTGTAAAACAGCATTTAGAAATGCTGGATTACCTGGAACATCCATTTTCATTGATATTTGCCTCCCTTGCTCTAAAAATACATATTTTTTAAAAAAGTAACATATATTTCTGCATTAATACAAATATAGAATGTACATTGCACAAAAATCAGCCAAAGATAATTTTTTGGTTTTATATTTGACCAGGTAAAATTTATATCACGTGTCATGATATTCTTCTAAGTTAATTTCTTTACGTTTGTAGACATATTTTTCAGGGGGTCTTCTTGATCAAACCTGATTTTTCTTAATCAAGAATAAAACCATAACCTCTCATTTTCTGTGGAAGTAAAAGCATAAACACTTTCCCCAAGTAACATATCTTTTGACTTATATTTTGAAATCAATATTTTTAAATATATAGTTTGATTGAACCTAGCAGTTTTTATCACCCAGTGGCTCTTACCAGCCAAATTACTCAAAGACAACAGAAACACATACAATGCCCAGATTATCAGTTTATTTTCCATCTTTGCATGACCTTTTTATACTACTTTACTCAATTTTTGAGATTTTTATTATTTTATAGACAATTATCACATACAGTCATCCATAAGTTTTTTAAAAACATAAAGCAAAGAAAAACAGCCTACAAATCATAATCCCAGAGAACCTAGACAACAATGAGGACTCTACTAGAGACATATATGGATCTAATGTACATGGGAAGTAGAAAAAGACAAGCTCTCCTGAGTAAATTGGGAGCACTGTGATCATGGGAGAGGGTTGAAGGGGAGGGGAGAGACAGAGAAGAGAGCAGAAGAAAATGTATAGCTCAATAAAATCAATACAAAATAAATGTTAAACAGAATTTTATTATTTTATAACAATATTGCTTAATCTAAGACTGTCTATGGTCAATCTCTTTTTTTCCCCAAGGTTTTGTACATTTGGAAATACACTGGAACCTATAGAGAGTTATTTTCTGTCAGAATTTCTCTTTGTTGTTTAGCTGTGATTTTACTTTGACCACATGAGTCTTTAAACCACTAAGCAGTGTGGCTAGGACCAAAGTTCCTGTTTTGGTGGCTGCTTCAATCTTGCTTAGATTGCTAAGAGGTACCAGCAAGAATTTGCTGCCCCAACTCTAGGAAGCTGCTGAGTCTATGCTGCCACCATGTAGTACACCACCTGCTGCTCATGAACTCTATTTAAGTGTTCCATGGCAGCACATACAAAAAAAACTCTTGAAGATATTAGCATAAACCAGGAAGCCATGTCTTAAACTATCAGGGCCACTGTTTGCCTCCTGCAAACAGGTCCTACATGTAGAAAGGTAGGTACCAAGAAGCCCTGTCTGATGTCTGTGTGTGTGTGTGAAAGAGAGTATGTGTGTGTGTGTGTGCCTGTGAACCCTTTTCTAAAGCTTCCTCAGTCTTTATGTGGATGTGCATATCCCTGTAGTTTGGAGAACATATGTAGGCTGAGATTTCCTGTCCAGGTATATTATTATTACCAAATAATCCCCCCAAAACTTAATAGTAATTGTAAATGCTTGGATGATTGAGCAATAGCTCAGCCTTGTTATCACCTAAGTCCTACATTCAAATTAACCCTTATTTCTTACCTGTGCTTGGTCAAATGGCTCATGTTTTCTCCATTCTATCTTAAAGAGTGAACATACTGTGTTGATATTAAACATAAGGTAACTTAATTGTTCTCTGTCAGCATCAGCTTTTGTTCTTTCCATTTACTACTGTGAGTTTTTTCACTGTGTCTAAGTACACCTATGTTGACCCTTTATCCCTACCTTGTGGACATAAGCATAGAGATTTACCATTCAATTTCTAGGTACATATCAGTATATGGCAATGACAAGGCCATATCATCCCTAGTTCAAGATTCTATAAAAGAAAATAAGTGTTTCCTTATGCAAACATTTGGTGGAAGTTTGAAGAAAACACTAGCTGTACCCACTTCTAAATCAGTGGTGCTATGTTATTCTGTGGATGATCAACTAGTTCAAAGTGGCATTCCTATATTTATCCTGTCAGGTTGTCCATAGAGGTTTGTTTATTCATCACCTACCACACACCAGATTCTTCCTTAGGTTTTGGTAAGTGTGTGTGTGTGTGTGTGAGAGAGAGAGAGAGAGAGAGAGAGAGAGAGAG
>LOEQ01004509.1:89562-102496 GCA_001685075.1 Bramus lutescens
TCTTGAACTGTTTCCCTTACCTGTTTGATTGCTTTTTCTTGGTTTTCTTGGGTGTCCTTGAGCGATTTATTCATTTCCTCCACCTTTTTGTTTGTCTTCTCCATTACTTTACAGCAGTTTTTCACTTCCTGTTTAAGGCCCTCTATTATTTTCATAATGTTCCCTTTAAAGTTGATTTCTTCTATTTCTTCTGGAGTAGGGTGTTCAATTCTTCTTGTTGTATGATCCCTGGATTCTGGTGATGTCATGTTGCCTTTCAGATTGTTGGAGGAATACTTGTGTTGGTGTCTGCCCATCTCTTCCTTCAAATGGAGCCAAGAGAGTCATGGTGTCTTGGTCCAATCTTTGTTGTGACTGACTTTCTGGGTGGATCTCCTCAGTGTAGGAGCAGGAACTGTTCCTGTCTAGATGGAACTCATCAGCACAGAAACAGGCTTCTTGGTAGTCCATGGACCCAGCAGACCAAAGGGCGAATGTGGGGGGAGGGCAGGGTTGAGTGGAACACAGAAGAGCCTGCAGGAGAAGCTGAAGGTGCCCTGCACTCCCTTGTGGGGACCTTGTGGCCTACCTGGCCGGCAGACACTCACCCCTCTGGGTGGATAGCCTTAGTGCAGGAGCAGGGACTGTTCCTGAGCCAAGGACCTTGCAGACAATAGGGCAGGCTTGGGGGAGGCCGGGTCATGAGTTGTTTGGTTTTTCTGTCTCATCATTTTCTTGTTTTTCCCCAATGAGGAACTATTGTTTTCCTTTTGGACTTGATAATGTTTGATCATATGCCATGGTAATCTCATGATAAAATATGTTGTGCAAATTTCACAACTGATTTACAGGTTTGACATATTTCTCCACTTCAATGGTATAATAATTGATACAATGATGGAATTGACTTGTCCTGGACTACAGCTACCAAGGAGCAGAAATTGTATCCAGTGCAGTCCCATTCCATTTCTGTCATTATTGATACTAGAGTCATGTACAGAGTTGGTATGATATACCCCATGCATGTTCATCTTCTTTACTTCCATATCCCTTTTTAGACATTCAAATAGTGATTAATAACTATTAACTGATACTGTCACTCAAACATTAGTATATATTTGTTTTGTTTTATGAAGAACAATATTTTTCTCTTCTGTCATATTTACCAGCTCATCCATCTGCTTTGAACTCCATTTCCTTTCCCTCACTGATTTTCTAATACTAGTTCATTTCCAGTCAGCAGCTGTCAAAGGCAGCCTTACTTGTGGCTTAGATTGATCCTTGAGTTGCCAAAGTGTCAGTGAGTGACTTGAATCCCATTTTTTCTTGTACTTTACCCTTGCAAAGGCATTAGCAATGCCATTTCTAGCACTTGCCCAGAGCCTCATAGTTGTTAACTTTGGGACTGACAAGTTTACAAAGCCTTCAGCATGTAATTCTTCTCCCCAGAGTTAGGCTTTGCATAGTGATGTATACGCCAAATGCCCCTGTAAGGTACCACACTGTAGTCTCAAATTTGATTTTCTTGTCAATTTTTAGATAAAAACCCAGTAAGAATGTATTTTCCTTACCTTCAGGACCCACATCAGTGAAAAAAAAAATACTTCCATATCCTCCAGTTTTATGACTGAAATTTCGGTTAATAGTTACCATTGTACTTCTCTATATCATAAATTTCTTCTATTACATTCAGATATTGTTCTTATTTTACATTTATCCATTCAAAACAAACACCCAAGAGACATTTTGACTTTTTGGAGTTGGGGTGAGAATGAGGTAAATGTTATTAGTAATTTAATAACTATGTGAATATCTCTTTTTAGTTTTAAGTCACAAACTACATTATAGAGGTTCTCCACTCATTTTTTTAATCACTTGTTTATCACATCGTTCTAAAGACCACAAGGACATAGGAACCCTGACCTCCTGTAACTCGACTCTGCTCCTCAGTTCTTCCCCAGATCCTTCTGTTCAAACCATCTGTCCATTTCATGGCACTGACATGCTATAAATCCTAAATCACTGGCCATTTAGGGTTTTTTTGTATTTTAGAAGTAAATTTTTACTTATTCTTTGACATTATGTATTTGTATATAGTATATTTTCATCATAGTCATCCTTGATTTCTCCCTTTTAGACTTATTTTTTAATTGATTCTTTGTGGATTTCATATCGTGCATCCCAATCCCATTCATTTCCTCATCCCTTCATATCCATCCTCTGCACTTGCAACCAAAATGAAATAAAATTTAAAAGAAAAAGAAAAAAATTAAAAAGCAAAAACAAACTAACATATAAAAAATTGGAAGCTGTAGTGGGACACAGTGAGTCTCACAGTAAATCCTTTAGTCTATGCAGCTTTGCACTTGGAAGTGTCCATTGAAGTAATTCATATGGCTTGCTTCTGTTATACCCTTGATGCTGAACCCCCACTGGAACGCCTCCTGGACAGCTTGTTGTTGCCTTGTGTCATGCAGATCCTGCAGCTTTGGGCCTTCAGGTCTGGCCCCTTTACATGTGCTAGGATTTCATAGACGAGGTGGATATTGGCATAAGCCGACTCATAGCCCCATTTCTGCGCCTGGGAGTTAGCTGGGTTGGTCAGTCTGCCAGCTTTTCCTCATTGACACCACCAGGGCTAGTTCTCTATCCAGCATTGCCCCAGCTAGCTCCCCCATTACAGCCAACAGCGAGAGGTAGAGCCCATTCTCCTGCTCTCATGCCATCAAGATTGGCTCACTTACACACACACACACAAACACCGCAAGGACTATCTCTACTCTTTTTCCCAGGCTATGTGCAGGACTCCATCTCCTGAATGTTGTAGCTTGCATGGGTCAGCTCTCCCACTCTTGTAACCCCGGGACCAGCTTCACTACCTGCAATAGGTGGTGAAGGGCAAGGGATGTCCATGCCACAACATGACAGACAGATAAATGGGGCCGCTCTCCTAGTCTCACACCTTCAAGGCCAGCTTTTCTGCACCCTTGCCAATGGTGTCACTTCTACTGTGCTGCCCAGACCATTGGGTAGGTTCTGGACCAAATTTGTGCAGCCCTATCCTCACTCTCCTCCATAGTAACAGAAATTATGAACGTAAACAGAGATCGAGGGTGCAATAGGGCCATGGATGTTGGCCCTTGGCAACAACCTGGGCCAGGATGATATATGGTAGTTCTGAGTGGTAGCAGAGGCCACTCAGATCTGTATGGCCCCAGCAGCAACATAGCTCTCCAATACTTAGATGGTCCCTGGTGGTTTCCCAGACCCTAGCCATTCATGTGATCATTGGTGGCAACCCAGATCATGGACATCAATATAGACCCCCCAGCTGCAGTTGAACCACATATATACCCAGACATGGTCCCTGTCAGCATCCCAGGAAGAGCTGTCACCATGGCCCTGGATGGCAGTGCAGGTCACTCAGATCAACATGAACTTAGTAGTTAAATGGCCCTGGAACACCAATAGGATCTCTGCTCATGGCCCAAATCCCAGGTACCTTCTTGGCCCTAAATGGGAACAAGAGCCTAACCTGGATGTTTTTGGACTATGGACCCATACATGGCCTCATCCCCAGCTTGGGCAGTATGACACCATGCCCCAGTTGGCAGTGCATGTCACTCAGGTATGTATGACCCCAGCAGCAGCATGGCCCTTGGACACCAACCTTGCCACAGGTGGTAGCCCATATACTGGGCATCCTTGTGGCCTTTGCTGGCAACACAGGCCATGGATATCAGCACAATAGAACTATGCAATAGAACTATGTACACAGACATGGTCTCTGGATGTTGCCTGGACCCAGATGTCTTTATGGCCCTATGTAGTATTGAAGGTCACCCAGATCAACATTGCCCCAGTGTCAAAATAGCACTCAAGTTCCAACATGTCCCCAGGTGGCAGCCCAGGCCTTTAGTATCTGCTTGGCCTTCAATGATAACAAGAGCCATGGGCATTAGTACAGACCCTGGTAGCAGTAGGGCCACAGACCCAGACATACTCCTCAGCCACAGTTCAGGTCTATAAGTTGTCATGATCCCTAGTGAAAGCTCAGGCCACCCAGATATGTATGGCCCTGGTGGCAGCTTGGCCCTCAAATAACAAAATGGACTCGGGTGTCAGTTCACACCATGGGCATCTGCACAGCCCTCAGTAGTGACAGTTGCCACTGATATTAATGGAGATTCTATCTGTAGCAGAGCCATGGGTCCAGACACAGCCCTCAGCAGCAATCTAGGCTGGAACATTACTATGGACCCGGGTTGCTGTGCAAGTCTCTTAGAATAGTTTGGTCACAGGTGGTGGCCAAGCCTTAGGGTGTCCACTGGGCCCTTGATAGTAGCAGAAGCCATGGACATCAACACAGATCACCGCAGCTACATCAGGCCCACAGACCCAGACAGAGTCCTTGGCAGCATCCAAGGCCAATATATCATCATGGCCCTAGGTGGCAAGCAAGTCATCCACATCAGGTGGTTCATCACTTGAATCTTCAGATCTGCCTTTCTCCACAACACATCAACTTTTCTGTCTCTTTCTCCCATTTCTCCACCTTATACTCACTCACTATAATGGTGCCCAACAAACCAGCACCAGAGGCCAGTGTCCTGAGGTGGAGCTGTAGCTGTCTTCCAATGCCTCAGCCTCATGGTGCCATGTTGCTTGTGGTTGGCTTTAGCCCTCCCAGAGTCAGTGTCCTAAGCCAGAGTTGTAGTTATCCTCCATGTGCCCAAGTCTCATAGCACCTGACAGCTTATAGTTGATTTCTGCCTGCCCTGGGCCAGTGTCCTGAGCTGGAGCTGAGGCTGTCCTCCATTTTAAGAGTGTTTAATGACAGAATTGTTTTAATATATTTTAGCTGTATAAAATAATGGTTGTATAAAATAATACATGTGCATATGTAAACACATTTACATTTAACTATAAGGGGAGTACTAATATATACCATATAACAGATTAGGTACTTTAATTAAACTTCTAAAAAGAGACACAGAAAAGAAATCAAAATTATCAAATAATTGTGTGCCAAACAAGCAATCAACAATAGTCCTATAATAAAGCCATATTTCTGTTCTAACCTTTCTGACAGAACAAAGACCAAGCCAAAGGGCTATTTTTTAAAGGAAACATGTGACACTACTGTTTTACAGTGTGGCCCTAAATACTTTTCTGGTAGATGAAATAAGAAGTTTTGGTCATCAACTTCTTTTAATTTCCTGTCACCAAAATAAGTTAATTGAGCTCTCTGAGTCAATTTCTCCTCAACAGATAGTGGAGACTCAAGATGTGGTACATTTGGTTCAGACTAAAATGTCCATGATTCCCATTAAGAACACGTTTTTCTGTAACTGTGAGTGTGAGTGTGTCACCTCTACCACTGCTCACCTCAATGTAGTCGCCCTTATTTGTGCCAGGCTGAAAAAACTAAAACTTCCCATTCCTAGATAAATGATATGGTACATTCATCCTCCTAGTGTTCCTACATACATATGTGAAAACACCCATGTGAACAAGTGTGATTACTGTATACATACACAGCAGAGGTACACATCCATAAGCATGCCATATACACAATCAGAAACTAAACTAGTCTACACCTAAAACACCCAATAGACACATGCATACCCATCTACCCACATTCACAGCTATATCACCCATAAACACACACACACACGTATTTCCGCATGTATGTGTGTATATACTGTGCACTCACACATCTCACATATATACTATACATAATAAGAATATGGCAAAGATAGCTCATATAACACATACATGCACCATATCACAAACATGTCTATCTCACAGATAAGGATTCAGAGATACAGACAACACACCCTTCTTGTCGTGCAAAGAAAATACATTCATATTACACATATCATGCATGAACTGTATGAAAACAGCCACACACAACAAAACTATTATAGATCACATACCCCTCCCCTAGAATATTTCCATTAATTTCCGGTGTGATACTTTCCATTGAGTGTCATCTGCATTGTCTCTTCAGTAGACTGAATATCCTTCCAGAGTAAGGTTCTACCTTATGTTTGTATGTATTTCCCACAACTTCCAGTGACACCTGAAAAAGGATCAGACAAAAGCGCATCTGAGATTCCAATACTGATGAAAGAGACAGTAATGTCAGTCTCGGTTTACACCTGCAAACTCACTTCTTCGTTCTGCATATGCAACATCCAGACTCAGCAAAGAGTTTATCTTTTTATTCCCAAACAAATTCATCCTTTCTTCTGAAACAAATCCTACATAGATTCTCTTTCTCTTTCTACTGACAGAATATTCTCATGTCCATCTGGAGAATGTGTATGCATCCTTAAGTTATTGATACAAATATCATTTCCACCATGAGATTCTCCATCCTAACCAAATAACACAGTCCTTTATGTCCCTTATTGTTTTGTATATGTTTCATCATCAGCTTTGCAGGTTTTTGGTTTTTATTTGTGTCTTGTTATGGTCATAACTGGTATGTGTTTACCACAGTATATTTAATTTACATTGGAAATGCATCAGGAACTTAATGAATATTTATTACCAAATAAAAACAAATATCAAATGGTTCCTGAGTTGATATCAATAATCTAATTTTGTAGAATTTGTCATCTGATTATCTTCCAATGATGCAGAAATTGCAATTGATTTTTAATATTGAAAATCTCAATATGAGTATTTAAAATCATGAAGTTCATCATTACAGATTATTTTAATACTAATGAGACCATTGTATATAATATATCATACTTTGGAAAATATATTTTGTATTCTCTTATCAAAATACAGACATTCTCCTAGCTTGTGATTTAGCAACCTTTTTTAATCCTGTACCACTGTTTAAGATTCCTGAACTCTTTAACTTTTCTTTTATTTAATCATTTTTGCTGACATCCTAGAAGCCCAGAAGTTTTCCTCATTTATTAATGAAATAAAAAGTATTTTCTGAAAATCTACATTTGTGAGTACTTTTGTAGATGTTTGGAATGAACTCAGAAAATATAATAGACATAAGACATTGCTAGTATTCACCTTATATGCTAAAGTTAAAAAGTAAATAAGCAAAAACAAATATAATAAATTATTTATTATAATTCTAGAAATTATCACAAGAATAAAATTTGCTTAAGATCTGCAATATAGGATTATACAGTGCAGGTCGAATTATGAATAACGTGTCTATAAGACCCTAAAGGGTAAACTTTAAGCACTAACTTCAAGAACTGAGGTAAAGAACATGCATGTTAAGTAACTGCAAACTAAAAATAGAGTATACTCTAATGCCTATCAGTCATTGGATATCTGAGCTATTCTGGGAAAGCCAAGAAAACTATTATGGTATGAAAAAAGTATGAAAAGAAATGACTATTACAAATTGAAATAGAATAATAACAGAAGAAAGTAGATTAGCTCATTGCCTTTGAACAGAAGTTATGTCATTGAGCTCAGGAAATTGAAGTCTCTCTTACAATGATACTAGATGCTAGGTGGGAAGCCAGAAGACTAGTTACGGGATGAAAGAAATAACCTGCTAAAATGATTTGATGTGTACTGAGATGGTGCAATTTTGGGTGGAGATAATTAAATGGATTGTTTTGAAGGTAGAATAACTAAATTATTGTTAAGAATTGCTTGGGAGATGCTAGGAATAGAATGGAAAGAGAACACACAGGCCAGGGAACCAGAGAGACTGGTGACCTTCACTTATCCCCTCTACCTGCTGCAGCCTCCCCTCCTTCTCTGCCCCCACACCCAAAGGATCACACAAATATTCTCTTCCAACCTTTTTCTCCCATGTCATCATCTTATAGTAACCCTACCTACAGCAGACATTCCCTAAGATCCATAAGGCCAAGCTTGCCAAAAAAAGAAAGGAGGCCAGTGAAGCAGGTAGGCAAGCTCAGATCTTCACTCTCAGAAATGCAGAGATGATTTCCACATACATAAATTAATAAATATAATCCATAACATTAAACAATCAGAAAGACAAACATGACTCACCATTCTTATAAGATGTATAAAAGAACTTTGGCAAAATCCAACATCCTTTCCTTATAAAAGTCCTATAGTGGTCAGGAATAAAATAAGCATACTCACCAAAAAAAAGGCAGTTAAAAGTAATCCCATAGCAAACATCAACTTAAATGGAGAGAAACTCAAAGAAACTATACTAAGATTAGGAATAAACTTATTTTGTCTACTCTCTTAATACAATACTTGAAGTCTTAGCTAGAGCAATAAGAAAGTAGATGGTAATACAATTTACAATGGAAGAACTCAAAATATCTATATTTGCATATGGTATAATAGTATACATAACTGACCCTTAAAATTTCCACTGGGAAACTCCTACAGCTAATTAATACTTTCAGTAAAGTAGCTGGATCCAAAATTAACTCACAAATCAGTAGTCCTCTTATTTAAAAATGACTAAAGTACTTACTAAGAACAGATTCAAAGTAATCTGTCACAAAATTATAATGCAGTTCTTACAGATCTTGAAGGGACAACTTTTAGCTTCATATGGAAACAAAAAAAAAACAGGGAGAACTAAAATAATACTCATTAATAAAATAACTACTGAAAATATCAGAACTCTGAACTCAAATTGTACTACTGAGTTATTAGTAATTTAAACAGCATGATATAGGCACAAAACTACACTTTGATAAAAAAATCAAGCTGATATACTAGATATAAATCCACATGCATATGGACACCTGATTTTTATAAAGAAGTTGGAATCAAATACTGAATAAAACAGCATCCATAACATATAGTATTGGCCAAACAGGGTGGATGTGTGTAGAAAAATGCAAATGTATCCATAGTATCACCATACACAAAACTCAACTGCAAGTAGATCAAAGACTTCAACATAAACTCAGATATGCTGATAGATGAGAAAGTCGTAATGCCTTGAACTCAGTGGCACAAGAAAAGGCTTTCTGAATAGTACACCATAGGCATAGCACTAAAATCAGTAATTCATAATTGGGACTTTGTGGAACTGAGAGGCCTCAGTATGGTAAAGGATACTGTCATTTGTAAAAAAAAACCATAATCTACAGAATGGTATGATATTTTAACAATTATATATCTGAAAAGGGGCCAATATTCAAAGTATATGAAGAACTCAAGAAAATAGCTGAAAGAAAAGTAGCAGGTTATTTTTTTTAAAGGATGAGACATAGATCAAAACAGAGAACTCTCCAAAGAAAAAATCCAAATGATTGAGAACAAGTAAAGAAATGTTCAACATCCTAAGTCATAAAGAAATACAAATCAAAACTAATTTGAGATTCATCTTATAGCAGTAGGAATGACCATGATTATTAAATTAAATACTAGTTCATGCTAGAGAGGGTATAGAGTCTAAGGAATGTAAACTTGTATAATCATTATGAAAATAAGTATAGAGGTTACTCAGGAAGCTGGGAATTGATTTACCATAAGTTCCAGGTATAGAACTCCTATGCATATATCCAAAGGATGTGTCATCCAACCACAGAGACAGTTTTTTAAACCATGTATATTTCTGATGTTTTTATAATAGCCAGAAATTGGAAACACCTAATGTCCATCAATGCATGAATATATAAAGAAAATGTACATTTACACAATGGAATTTTATTCCTTTTTTATTATTTTTATTAAAAAAGAAACAATAAAATCCTAAAATCCACAAGCAAATGGATGGAACTAGAAATAATTATCCTGAATGAAGGAACTCTGACTCAGAAACACCAATGTGGTGTGTATTTACTTATATGTAGATATTGGCTCTTAAAGATAAGCAAGCTACAATCCAAATAGCCACAGAGGTATAGAGAGTAAGATATTTCAGGAAAGGGACAGCTCTCCCAGGAAAGAGGAAATAACAGAGATAATTATAGATGGACCAGATGGAGAATATTGAAACATAATCAAATGTAGAGTATGAAGGAAGAGTGGGACGAATGTTGCAATGTAAGAGAGATGTCTAAAATTAAGGGCATCTGAGGAGATGTGTAGAAAACTGATGAAGTTTATGCCTCCTAAATTATATACATACATTTCTCACAAGTTAACTAAATGAAATCGCCATGTAAAGGAGGAGTTAGAGATACAATTGGACTTCTCTCATCACCAAATGATGTTTACAGTAACAGGAATTGGTCACATCTAATTAAGTTGTTGGCTAAAGAGGTTTCATGGGAATACCCCCCAAACCCCAGCTTTTACAAGTCTATAGGTTTCTCTATAAACTGATGACAAGGCCCTATTGATGTGGGATTCTCCTCTGTATGCTGTGAATATCATTGGTTAATAAAGGAACTGCTTTGGGCCTATAACAGAGCTATAAGGGAACCGAGCTAGTTGGGGAAAACTAAATGGGATGCTGGGAGAAAGAGGGCAGAGTCAGAGAGAAGCCTGTGGGAGCATGGCGGAACTTCACCTAGTAAGCCACAGGCACGTGGCAATACACAGATTAATAGAAATGGCTTATATTAAAATGTAAGAGTTAACCAATACAAAGCTAGAGCTAATGGGCCAAGAAGTGTTTTAAATAATATAATTTCTGTGTGATTATTTCGGGGCTGATCAACTGGGAACCAATAGCGGTCTCCTCCTCCAACACAACATCCTATTGCTGAAAATAACACCTACATTCCTCATTGAACATGGAACAGTCAAGCCAATGCCTATATCAGTTCTTCAGACTTTCTGGCTACTGTTCTCATTCCAGTAAGGTGATCTGTGTGCTACCAAAGAATAAACATAAACACCAGTCCTCCAACAGACAACATTGTATTCTGACAGCAAAATGCACTTGTGCAGGGGTGGTACAAAGTTTCTGGGAGTAACCTGTATCTGATTTAATTTAAAGCCCACCCAATGAGATAGAAGCCTTATTCACTCTGTTTGACAAAGTAGTCCAGGGCTAGGGGTTGTTGTGGGGGCACACGAAACACTTCTTCTAAAAAGTAGCAATAAAATTAATACTAATGAGTTGCTCATAGATCAGTAACTTGCTCCACCATCATCAGTGAAGCTTCATTTTACGGAAAATGGGTACAAATACAGAGACCCAACACCAGACAATATGTAGTGAGTGAGAAACTTTGAAACATTCAGTCCTAAATTGAATGTGTTAATCTAATTCCTCCCATAAGGGCCCAGAGAACCCTGCAGGAGATGATGCAGAAAGAGTTTAAGAGACAAAGGATGCCAAGGAAACAAAGCCTTATAAACACAAAAAGAACTGTGAACATACAAACACAGAAACTGAGGCACCATGCACAGAGCCTACATGCGTGTTCACCAAATGGGGTCCTGGTGCTGAAATTAGAAGTAAACGCATGCCCCTATCTTTAACTCAGAGGCTATTCCCAACTGATAACCACTTGCAAGTGAAAAAGTTACTTTTCTCCAAGGGATTCTCACTGTGGAAACGAATCACTGTTAAGGATAGGCCAAATGACTAGAAGCAGATGGCCAACAGAAACAAACTAAATGGGACCTTTGGAGATTCCTTGCCTCACAATATCTTATCAGTGTGTGATGGTAGGGAAAATCTTCTTCTACTCTAGATATTTGAGGTAGGAATACATACCTTTAGTCCAGATCTAGTCTAGCCCATGCCTTCTGCCAGAAGTCTATATAAGCTCATGGAAGTGGAAAGCCTTTGTTCTTTGCCTGTTTGCTCTTGCCTTGCTACTAAGTCCATTCCTTCACTGGCATTAGAGTTTGTTTCTTCAGGATTCCAGGATATACTGCAGACCACCTGAGGAATCCAGCCTTGTGGACTAAGCAACTTACTGTTCATAGGCAGCCATTGTTGGATTAGCTGAACTATGTATGTATGTATGTATGTATGTATGTATGTATGTATGCATGTATGTATGTATGTATACATAAGGGGGATATTTATTCTATGAGTTCTGTTACTCTAGAGATCACTGAATAATACAGAGCTTTAAAAAATTTATTTACTTGTATTTTATTTATTTATCAATATTATTTTTAGCACTAGAAGTTTCTGCATATATTATTGTTTTATGCTTTATGTGATCCCTGAGATTATGAAGCAGTGTGTCTCTGCATCTAAATCTGGTTCTTGTGCTTTTTCTCAGGCTGTTTTTCTTTTATTTGTTTTGTCCTATTTTTATTTGTTTTTTGCTTTTTCACATTTTATTATTATATCTTAAATATTTTTTATTTTCTAAAGAGAGACAGAAAAGGTTAGAGAGTGGTCAGGAAATAGGAGGTGTAGATGGAAGAGAGACCCTGTTTTAAATATATTGTATGAATATACGAAAAAAAATATTTTCAACAAAAAGCATGGAAACATGGTAGTTACATAACATCTTGTCTTGAGTAGGAGAAAATGTGATTATTATTAAATAGATGAGAATTTTGTTTTTGAGATCTGGAATTATTAACCATTTATTTAAAACATGGTGATCTTTAGATGCTTGTGATATGCTTATTAGGTATAAAAATAGATATATCAATTAGCCAATGTTGTGCACATATCTGTAATTCAGAGAGTAAAAGTGGATATAAGTTTTGTATGTACAGCTGGTCAATGCTGTCAGGTTGATTGAAAGGAGATCCAAAAAGTTAACCCTACTATATCAAATAATAGGAGGTATCTTAAGAACTATTACAGGAGATTGCTTTAAAAAAAAAGCCAGAAAAATAAAAATCAGAAAGCTACATGGTGGACCAAAGAAAAACCGGAGCAATGAGGAGCTCCAAGAAAGGACTAGGAAGTGTTCATTGAAGTTTGCTGTGTCAGCAAAGGGCTACTTAGTGGAGGAATAAAGGTCAAGTCAGACTGTAGGTGCTTAGCATGATTATTTCATGCATAGTCCAAGAAATCCTTATTTTCTGTGGCTTTTTCTAAAGTGTCCCACAGTCTAGTGAAATAATTCATGGTACAGTGAACTAGCCT